>JAVSBS010016346.1:45328-111407 GCA_033124195.1 Coracias cyanogaster | reverse complement strand
TTTGGTCTCCCCTTTCCTGTTTCTAAGCCTCTGCCTCTAAAACTGTACCAATTCACTGGAGGTGTGCCAGAAAATCTGTGATTCTTCTCCTGTTGCCCCTGGGGAGTGACAGAAGGCAGCACTGGGCTGGCTCTCTGGTCCAGCATGTCTCTGGGAAAGCCATGGCATGGTCATTCGTGTCAGGGCAGAGCAGGTGGGAGGCACTGCCAGGATGGCTCTCCTCTCCACACCCATCGTGGGATCCTCAGATGGTTCTTAATGCATGTGCTGACAATGCTAGATAAAAATGAAAGCTAATGGCACCCCACTAACCAAATTCTGTGCCTTAACAGTGGGATCTGTACAAGCAAAGAAGTCCACTATTAATATCTGAACTCCAGTTCCTGTGAAAGTTAAATTCTTTTGTCATCAGAACTCTTGGTGGTTAGAATATGGTGGGTCAGGTGGAAAGGCCACAAAAACTTGAACCTGTTTTGAAATGGACTCCTACCCCATTCTTTTGGTAATGCATGACTGTAGACTCAAATTAGTTATTCAGTATTCTGCATAGGTTGCTCAGTCTTTTTTTTTTTTTTCTGATTAAATCTGTATGACTGCAAGAATAGGGTTTATGAGTATTAGGGCAGTGAGATTAGACTTCACCAGGAGATTCTGCAGTGTGCAGTGCGTGATGCATATAGAAATTATTAATAGGAGAAATTGTAATATAGTGCACTGTGGTCATAAAGTCAATTCCCGATGTGAAACGCTGAGCTATGAAGTGAGAATATATTTTCCATAACAAAGATTATTTGAGCTTCTCCAGCACCACAAGAACAAGAAGCAGGCTGTTTTTAATTTAGAAATGTCAGAATTACACTAAAATGAATAAACTTTAAATAGTCCCTCTTATGTAATAACTCCCCAAGACTATTCTTGTCACATATAATCTGCAAGAAAAGCAAGTATATACAAGCATTTAGCAGTGCTAAGTAATCTCTGGGAGCTGACCAGTCTCTCTATGCCAAGGTGAATTACATAAATTCATTGTGCTTTCTTATCCTCATCACTAAATTGTAGATTTCTTCCTTACATGACAGATCAATTCCTAAATTGAGATTTTGTTCTGAAATGTAATCTTCACAGCTTGAGGTCACAGATAGTGCAGCTCTGTGTTTTTAACTACATGAAAAATGTGTATGATGCTGTATTAAGGAACTGACAAAGTATTTTGGAACATTCTCACAATGAAAAAGGCTAAAATATTTGTAAACAGCTTATGGACTTGGGATCTGCTGTACTGTGCCTCCCTGTTCATGCTGGAAACCAGTCCTGGAGAAGTAGCACAAAGGGACATTGCTTGCAAGCTCAGGAGCAGAGAACTCAGTGGAAACCAGGCAAAAGGCTCTCTAAGGTGATGCTTGAGCAAAACCAAGCTCGAGAGTGGTGCAAAACCCCAGGATTTTTAGACTCCATCTATTATAATGACAGTCTAATTCGACTTTACACCCACCATAGTATTACAAGGCTATGCTATAATAGCTAATTTGTTTGTAAATGCAGGTTGGTAATGCTTTAAGTGTGACTTTTTGCATCTAGATAGTGATTTTCATCTCTATCTATGTAAAGAAAGTCATGAAGTGAAAGCTTCTCCTCCCTCTTTCTCAAATCCTTTGAGTATTAAATTGGTTTGAAGTTATATATGTTTTGAAGCACACAATTTATCCTTCTCCTGTCACTGCAATTCTAAGATGCTTTTCATTGGCTTTCTAGACCCAGAAAAAAGTCATATTTGCTTTAGTTCTTGGAATGATTTGATCCATGTTCATTTCTGATACATGTGGGAAAACTAGTTTTTGCCTATAAATAAAGGATTTAAAATAAAATACAGGGATTATTTTCAATGCATTAAAACCACATATATATATATACATATGAATTGATTCAGATCATCTTTTCCCATCTGTGTAAGACTCACATACTCCCAAGGCAGAAAAACACTGTTGTGTGAAATGGTGGCACTAGCCCAGCAGGATAAGTAGAATTAGGAGCCCATTAATGCAATGTCAGTTGAACAAATGCTTGCTTTCTCTCAAAAAAGGAAAGCATGTAAGCAAACAAACAGCAGAACAAGATAACCCCGCCAGTCGTCATGGAAAATGCTGCTGCCTTGTGAATAGAAATGTTTCTGCTTTGTCTAGAAGAGTACTCGTCTTGTGTATAAAAGTCATAACCCTAGGAGATACATTTCCCAACAACATTTCCAATCACTCTAATCTGTGCAGGAACGGGTGGGGATGACAAAGCTGTTTCTCTGTTGTCTTTATCCTGAAAAGCATAAAGATGCGTCCATCCATAGGTGTGTTTACATGTAGTTACATTCAGTTTTCAAATTCTATGCAGGACTTAGAGACTCCTCTTACTTTTCATAGTGAAGGTGTAGGGCTAGAGACCTGTCCAAGCTGCTCTGGACAGGCTGTCATTTCATATCCTTCCTAAGCATAGTTGCCTTTATTCTTCATCTCTGAGCCAGCGAGCAGGAGATCCCTGTGAAGTCCAAGGGCCAGGTACAAATGCCCAGAGTCACCCTACTTTAAAACCTCATGGACTCAGTGGGAGCAGTGTTTTAAAACATGCTACCTAATATTGCTGTCTTTCCATGGACAACCACCCGGTTCATTTTCTTGTCCTTGCTGTTGTGTTGCTGTTAGCGTGCAGCACGGCTACGAGACAGCCTCTTCTTCAGGGGGCAAGCACGTGCTGTCTCTCTAGTCCTGATATTCATTCATCAAGTTTAATATTTTCATTCCAGCTTTTAGCAATAACAGATAAATTTTTCTCTTTTTCTTTGGAGCAAAATCAGGGATTAAAAGGACACAACGGTTTGATGAATAATCCAGCAAATCTGTTTAATCTTTTCTTGCATACAGATCAACAGCCAATTTACAGAGGATTTGTTCATTTAATTTCTGTCAAAATAAATATCTGCTTTATTGTATGATTGAAGATAACTAATTATATATGAAGCAAAATGCTTTTTCACTAGTAGTGTACTTGCTGCATGGAAAAACAAACATTATTTACTTTTACCTGAGACTCTCCAGGATATCTTGCTTGTCTTTCCCATTTTGTAATCCCAACGCGGTTTTACTAGAGCCACTGCATGCTCCCAGGAGTGCATTGCGTGCAGGGTGATGATCTGAGACTGTAACCCAAATTTCAGTAATCACATACATCACTTATATCTTGTGGTATGAAATAGGTGATGAAGTTTACTTTCAATTTAGTACTTCATTTTTAGTAACTTTAAAGCTTGAAGAACTTTCAGATTTTTCATGCTGCTAAACTTGCTTATTCTCCTTCGCTACTGTGAGTACTGCTCTACAGCCCAATTGGGCTGATGCACCCAACTGGCTGAAGGCATGAACAAAGCTGCAAACCTTTATGGGGCCACAGGGATGTGGGGAGCTGCAGATTTCCAGAAAGGACAATATATTGAGGCAAGTGTCTTCAAATAAAGACCAAACTGCAAGTCAGAGATTTAATGTTAACAGCTAATTTCAGATGTCCTGAATTGCAAGAATTTATTCTTGTCAACATGAAAAAATTAATAAGAGAAGATAATAATTAAAAAAAAATTAAAACAAGGGAACAAGCACGGCCTGGAGTTGAGCAGAGCCAGCCTTCAGGGGCAAAAGCAAGCCTTTAAATTCCAAATATAAGTGAAGAGATGGAGCTGCTGCAAACACCATATCCTTGCAGGAAGCCAGGTAGGCTTCATGAGGAAGAGTTTGGGATGCTTCTGAGGTGGTGAAGCGCAGCAAAGTGTAACCATATTAGTGCTTCTTATGAGATGTTGTTACCAAGAATATTAACTCACTAAACCTTTTGATGTTTAGTTACACTAGTCTGCAGCACCCTCCCAGGGAGCAGGGCCCTTTCTACTTTTGCTCACTCCCATTGTGCCCTCTTCAGAAGGGCTCCCCAATAATTTTGTCACTTGTCTGGCAGAATTGGGGCAAAATTACTTTTCCAGACCTGGTGGCAACTAACACTGTAAGGAGCAGCTGGCAGGAGGTACAAGTAGTTGGCATGCCATTCCTTTTTCACAGTCACTAAGCATATTGTTCCCAAAACTTTATTCATCCTTACTGGCTCATGGCCTGGGGAGACACAGCTCCAAGGCAGAGTATCGTCGTTGAGTTACATTCAGGAGAACAAGGATGGGGGAAGGAAAAGAGGAGGATGATGTGTGAAGAGGAAGAAGGGGCTCTTTTCATCACTGCAAAGGATTTGAATTTAGAAGAAAAATCCTCCACAGTCTAAGATATAAAATTGTCTCAAGAGAATTTCATTGTTTGAAAAAATGCATTACTTGTTTAATAATGATCTATTTCAGACCAATTTCTATTCCTATATATGCTTCAGACCACACATTATATATTCTACATTCAACAATTCTTGATTTAACTTTATAGATGTTTTTAGGAAATTTCTTAATGATAAATATTTGTCTTGGGGTTTCTATAGATAAGTATCTTTCAGATTTCACAGTAGAATCATAGTAAGGAAGTTCAGCAGTTCAGAGCCTCAACAAGATAAAGAAGAAAAGATGAAATTTGGATTCTCTCCTGCTTTTTTAGAGATGATGCTGGGTGAATGCCAAGCCCAGACAGGCTGGCTGTCTAGATTATTAAAATGGTTGGTTCATACTATTTGGAAGAAAGAGAAATATCACCAGATGACACATTGGTTGTGAGGCATTTAATCTGCTTTAAATCTCAGTTTGGAAATACTTTCTTTGGGAGAAAAGTGGGAGAGTTTTTTATGAAACCTGTATTTCCCTAAGCCTTTGCTGTTTCTCTTCACTGCCCGCAGTTGTCAAAGATTTGAAACATTGCCCCGTGATGAAGAAGGCACTAAATAAAAAATAATAGTCCTCAGTGAAGGCATCTGAGGAACTTACCAAGTTTGATTATCTGATCTGGGCTGCAGGATGAGGTCTGGAAACATGGGTCTGAACTCATGGCAGTGAGGAGTCCCATGGGCTTTCTGCTCCCTGCAGCTATCGGGGCATGTGCTTTATTTTACAGGTCTAGTAACTAAGTTATCTTCTTCGGAGGTAGCTTAGGAGTGATGTGTTTTCATTAATGCCTCTGCCTTACACATTATATTTTTCCCAGGTGGTGATGTTTGGGAGCTGGATTCTAGGTGGATTTCATACTAATTGCAAACTAGACAGTAATCACAGAGCTGGCTCTGTTCCTGAGCTCAATGACCCCTGAATTTCTACTTTTAAAAGTCAGCATCTCTATAAAGTTACCATTATCAAGCAAAAAAGGAAGGAGCAAATAGAGCAACCAGAAGAAAGGGCATCTGAGACAGTCTGCGCTTCTTGTCTCTGAACTTTCTTTTAAAACCACGTGCCATTTGCTGAGGGTGTTTGCAGGACCTATTTGGTTTCTAAAGGTGTAGTTCTTGTTCAGTGTGCAGCCCCTCTGTCCGGCAGCCACCCAGCCGGCTCTCCCCCTGCACCTCACCACCCCTCCCAGGTGCCTTGGGGTGTTCCTGGTGCTTTGCTGGGCTGGAGCTTGGAGCAATTTCACCCACAATCACATTTGCACTTGCCAGAGTGAAGGTTTTAAACCCTGTGAATTCAATGTGTTTCCCCCTACCCCAAATCTAGCAATTTATTTATACCTAGATGCTGTGATGTTATGCAAAAAGGCTAGTGAAGGAGAAGACTTAAACCTTGGCAGAGGAGAAACCAAAGGATCCTTTCTGCAGGAAAAGCAGCTGTTGTTAGTAATTGTGTTCGGTTACACAACGTGATCCTCGCACAGACAGTTTCCCATTCATATTTCAGTGTATAGATTGAAAAGAAATGAACATGAGATAGAGAACAATGGAGAAAACAATGGAGAAAACATAAAAACAAAGTTTGGAGGGGAGAAGAGACGTTTTTTTTACTGTATTAGTTTTTATGAGATAAATTTTTGTTATATGCATAATAGCGCATATAACTACATTGTGTGCATTTATTTTTAAGGGATCAATACATTAAAAAGTTTTCATTTACTGCATTTCTCCAAGGACTTTCTGGGTCAGTGTATGTACATGCACGCAATCGCTAGCTTTTAAAATCCAGGTCTTTTCTAGATGTCCTGAATTTTTACACACGTGTAACAGTATTTCCTTATGTATGAAGGAAGGAATCATTTAAATCTTTTTAATTCTCTGATCCTTGCATCTTTCTAGAAGAGTATTTCAGTTTTATTTTAAGCCTAAGTAGACCTGTTTGGCCTCATCAGGAGCAGAATGCTGCTGCTTCAATGCGTAGATTAGTTTCATCCTGTCTACAGCAGCAATTCCTTCTTTTGAGGGATGGTTCCAGATTGTATTCCACATTTTTGACTTATTTCTAGCCCCGTGAATCTAAAAAATCTCCGTTTTCCTTGCCTTCTAGCCAGGGTTTTCCTTCAGCGTGGCTTTCCCCTGGTGATGGCATTTGATCTAGGGACTGGTTCATATGCTGGTGCCTGTGGCAAAACTTACCCTGAAAAAGGAGAAACAAGGGCCCAAGTCTCATGGCTCACTACCCTTAATGGGTAATCAAGAATAAGCTCAGCTTGCTCTAAGGGAGAAATTAATTGTAAAGTAGTGCTGCAGGGTCTTCTGGGATACAGGTAGGTGGGCATGAGAGTGCCCATCCTGAGGAACTGAGTATTTGGTATGGTGCTTCCTGCCCGACATCTCACAGATACAGCATGAGGAGGATACTGCTGGCTGGGGACTTCCCTGAGCACCATCGCTGGTGAGGTTCCAGAGGTGACATTGCACCTGCTTCAGATTCTCAGGATTGCTCTCCTGTGCAGTGTTGTGCTTTTGTTCTGCCACTGTTTGTTTCCTCACATCCTTCAGAGAAGTTTATGAAGCCAGGGCTGGGACTGATCTTTGTCTGAGACAAAGTCATCTTTATAATTTGCATAATTTGTTCTTTTTCTCCCTTAAAATTACCCACCACACAATCCACTAAAGCTTCTTGCTTTTCCTCTCAAATCCCTGCACCGATTAGGGGAACACTTGTGTATCTTACATATATGTATATACATACAGATGGTAAAAGTCTAAAGAAATCACATAGCTTGCAAACATGTTTGCTGTTGTGTAACATAGAAGCAGAAAGTCACAAAGGTTCTGTTCCAGGAGTGGTTGTGGCTTTGCTGGGGTTTCAGTTGTTCTCACACGGTATAGGAATTCCTTACTAAATACCTTATGAGAAGGAAGGTCCATGTCTTCTGTAAAGAGACTGGCCAGAATGATGCTTCTGTTTCAGCAGTATGGTACCCTAGCAAATGGTCTTCTAAACACTAAGGTTAAAATTGAGGTCTGGTCCTTTTGGCAGCCTTTCCCCATTTGTTAATGGAAATTAGAGTCAATGAAGTTGTGATATAATTACAGAGTAGGAAAACCCACCATATTAAAATGTGTTCTTTCTTTCTGGATAGAGTCAGAATTTTGACAAGGATAAATATTGCACAGTTTTGGCATTAATCTGAAGCTTTATCTGAATTACTTGATCTCTCTTAGTCCATACAAATTAAGTTGGAAACCTTGAGAGCAGTTTGTAACCTTAGTGCTTCAAAGACTTGCTGTAAAGACAACAATGACCGTGTTCTGCTGTGGTGTTTCAACACTTCTCTTTTCAGTTTTGTTGGAGAAGGTGACAAGCAAAAATTAATTGTATAAATGTTTAAAAGTGTTTTGAAATATATAGTACACGTTGGTTCTTTTCATTATGAAAACCTGATTTGGATTCAGTGTGAGAATAGCTTAACTTCTGCCCCCCCAAATTCCACCTTTCATACAGGTGTCACCGAGGGAATCTTACTCACAAACTTCAGTTTGCAAAAGTTAATTGAGACTTCAGTGTCATAATACCATCACCAGGGCTCCTGCCATCATGTCTTTGCAAAGGTTATAGCATTAATGAGGTATGAAAGCAGATTAACCACTAATCCAAGGTGTATGCTGAATTGCCCGCTTAAAGTAATGAGCTCAAATAATCAAGCACCGCATTTAGCTAAGAATAGGAATATGCAATTCCAAAACTCTTCAGAAATATATTTTGACCAATTCAGAAGCCAAAGACATCTTGCACAGAATTAATCTTGGGCAAATTTAAGACTCTATAAGAATAACATATAATGTAAATACTTTCTTTTCCTCATTCTTGCTAAACAGGTAAAGACAAGCACTCATAGAGTGTTTTTCATAGAGACAGGCGGTTTAGGATCTTGGCCAGTGAAAGCAGAGCAGGACTTCTGTTCTTTGCAGACAAAAAATGACAGTTCAAAAGGGAATGTAGATTGTAGGCATTGGTTTCTGAAGAACACAGGCACCTGATGAATTTTGTACACAAGAGTGCTTGGGAAAACAAGAATCTCTTTGAAGTTCTTTTTTTATTGCTGCAGTTTGAGAAAGTGGGGTAGCTCAGACTGCATTACTCACTGATCTCTTTGTATATGACTCAGACAATACAATTTTAAGAGACTTACAGATTAGGAACTTCTTTTAAAACTTGCAAAATATGCTTCACTACTAAATGGCTGATAAATTCACACAGTTAAAAATATACACTGAGTTCAGTTTTTCAATTTATATTTGGTTCATTTCTCTTTTTGGAGCACTTGAGCATCACTGCAGCTACAGCACTGCATCTTGTGATGGCCACTGACTAGCTTCTAGACTAGGGCGTTTGCATAGTAATCCCAAAATGTCATGAGTGGTGTTTGAAATGTGGGGTAGCGATCCTGCCAAACTACATAATCCAATCATCAATGGCTATGTAATAAAAAACCCAGCTCGACACAAAAGCCTGGTATAGTACAGTGTGCACATTTGTGGTCCAGCCCTTAGAAGGAGACAAAACGCCTGGTTTTCAGTTTTACTGAAATGAGGTGATTTCTGCCTGGACTCCTAAGATGATGCGTTCATTGTGGGGGGCGTTATTTCACATGTATGAGTTGGAAGAGAACTTGTGAGGGAGGGTGCAGAAGTGCAAGTACAAGTAGTGCATATTTTCACAGTAGGTCCCTTTTTTTCCCCTCGTGATGATTTCCTGGGCATTTTATCCCTAGGGCCACGATGCGTTTCATTTTCAGCAGTGAGAGAATGTTGTGCTGGTTTCTTACATGTGTGCACAAGCAAATTCTGTTTGGTGCTTTGCCACTTCCTCTCAAGGTGGCAAACAGGTTTATATTCCCAAGAAAGCTCTTTCAGTGGTGGGTGAAGGATGTTATATACGGGAAATTACTTCAACTGAAAAGCAAAGTTCTGTCAAGGGGAAAATTTTCATGCCGAAAGTCTGTCATAATATGAGTTATTACAATGGGTGAATTTACAAATTGCTGTCAAACCAGTGGTGAATGATGTTAATATGGCTGTTTAAGGCAGTGCATGTTTAATTATTAACAGTTATGATACAATGCCATTATTTCTTCTGGGTCTATATACTTTTATTTAGTGTACTTCTGCTGCTAGGATTTCCAGGCAGCTCTGTCAATACAAAGCATTCTCCTTTGAATGTGGAACTGAAGAATTTTGTCTGATTCATCAGGAGACCATGCTATTACTCCTGCAAAAACAAAACCAAACCAAGAAACCAACCCAAATAAGTATGTAAACCAGTATCAGTTTCTTGTGGGTAAAACATTACAGACGAATGTATGAAGAACAATTAAAATAACTTTAATGCCCTTCAAACACATCTGCCTGCAGGACGGGATGATATTGGTGTTGAGTTGAGTTCCGGAAGGAGAACACCTAGGTAAAAGCTTGGATGGAATTTCTTTCCATGAAATACATAGAGAATTCAGTGCAATTCAATGCAATTTACTTCAGACCATGGATATGGGGTGGAGGGCACATTCTCTTCCGGAAGTGCCACTGGATATACAAATTTTGAGTTGCCATTTTACCTCTGACCCACAGGCTAGGCATGTCAGGCTCACATTAACTATCTGGAGTTTAGATGTTTTCAACGTGACCAAAGAACAGCTATGCAATACCAGCCTTTTACTCTCTTCCCTTTCATGCCCAATTTTTTTAAGTGACAGAATTTCAGCTAATTCATATTTATGATAGATTTCTTCAATATCACAGTCCAGGGAACTTGACCGGTGTGTTGTGGTAGTTCAGACTTAGCAGTAAGTTCCTTGTATTTGTGCTTTAAATAAAACTGCAATTTCTTATCACTCTTACTGACCCTGGAGCAGTGAAAACAATCTGTTCTCACTGAGAAAAATGAAGCTATGTGGAACTGGAGCAAATATAAATATAGATTTATGTTATAAATCTGTGGAAAAATTTTGGAGAAAATTATTTTTGAGGAATGTCAGGTTTGTTAGAGGGCCAGAATGCCATCATTTCTGAATCCATGAAAGGACAACATTTTGGAAAAGAGAGGATACATGGTTCAATGACAAATGGAAAACAAGATAAATTAATCAGGAAATGGAAAAACTATGCAGACTTTATTAGAATTGGTATAAACCCAGTAAAGCATTTAAGACCTTCAGGGGCAAATCTATGGCTGGAAAAGCTACAGGACTCTGTACAGTTGAAAGTTGCCTCTAAGATGATGAGTAGACTACTGAGTTCTCTACCCCAGGGTAGACCAGGTCCACTGCAGTGTCTGGCTGCTGAGCAGCCTGTGGCTGGTGTTTGTGGAGCCACCTGCAGCGTTACTTGCCAGAGGTCTTAAGTGTCCCTTGATGGCACAGTTCAGGTCATAGCAATGGCTTGGCAGAGATGATGCAATCATTGCTAATGACAGGATTCCTTATAAGAAGTAGTATTCTGTCCTTAGAACATGCAGGTTAGTGTGGCAATACAGGAGAATGGTGAAAGGAAGCAACAGTACCGTGGCACATCTTAGGAGAGGTACCTCTTGTTGTAGCACTGAGTAATTTCCTTCTCTTGACAAAATTTTCAGTTGATATGTTTTCTCCTTTGTAGCCAAACAAAGAGCCTGTGGTAAATAAATAATTTTATTTATTCAATGCCCAAACTGGTAGGTCTAAAGGCAGGGAATTTGGGATTGAACTAACATTTAAAAAATACTCCTTCCTGTACATTCTATTTCTGAGTCCCTCTAATTTTTCTTTCTATCCAAAGTGCTAATTAGTTTATATATCTTTTGAAAACTAACCTAAATAGAAAAAAGGTGAAAAACATACTTTTTTCTTTTTCTTTTTAACATTACTGAACTTAAATATTATCAACCCCTTTGGAGTTTTCATCTCTGGTTTTGACTGAAGGCATTAGTGGAGTTTACCCCAATGTCACAAAGACACTGTGTATAGCTATAGTAGTGAGAAGGGCTGACAGAACTCCTGGAAGTCTAAACAGGTGAAGTAAATGTAAAGGTAAATACAGTTACCTCTGAGTATTGCTCTAGTGAGACAATAATCTAAGTCTACATACAGAGCTGATGTAGACATGTTTAAAATGGTCCTGAAAAACTGGGGAGGTTGTCCAAAGTGCCAGAAAGATTATTCATATAGTGTACAGGTCATATGTCATGTGGAAGCTCCTTTACCAATGATGTCTGCATTAAAAATAGTATGTAAACAATATTTTACTTTGTCTCCTGCTGTGGACTGCCATGAAATGCTCAGGCTCCCCATGCTGCAAACGCAGGCTTTTCTCAGCATTAACAGGATCTGATGCATGTATTTCATCAGCGGTTCTGATGACTGAACTGGATTGCTCATTAACTGCTGGACAGCTCATTAATTTTTCAATAAACTTTTTTTCCTTGCCTTCTAGGTTTATGATGAATGTGACTTGGGAAGGTAAAGATTTGTCCTTCACAGCAGATGGTTATCAGGCACACCCCAGGCTGGTGGTGATAGTACTGAACAACGATCGTGAATGGGAAAAGGTGAGCATTACCTCTGGGGAAAAGATGGGAGAGGAGGTGGGAGAGACTTGGCAGAACCCTATTAAAAGCAAGTAGACAGATGAACGTCATGGATGTCACTGATGATATTTTGCTGTAGCAGGTTTGTCACAACAGTTCAGAAAAGATAATTTTACCTTATTCTGAGTAAGTCTAAGGAGTTTTAATAAGGAAAGCAACATATCAGTGAAGATAAATCACGTGGATTTCAGAAGATTTCTGTGAAACACACCTTCCATTTCTTCTTACAATTTAGTAAAATAAAATGGATTACTGAAAAATCTCCAGCAATGTGGACCTTAACTACCTAAATCTGGATGGATTTGTGTATCTTGACAACTCCAGTCCTTTTATTTGCTTGGTTTTATATACTTTGACAGATTTTAAAGAAAAAGTACATTGCGGTTTGTTTTTGAAAAACTGTGGAATTACAGTTAAATTGGAGGATATTCCCTATAATGTTTGCTTAAAATAAATCAGAATTTTGACTTACGTTCAGGTAGGTAAGTGATCTCCATAAGCATCTATATAGGCTAGGAGGAATAGTGTCTTAATACTAGAGTTAATCATAGATGTAATAAAAGAAAAAGTTTATCAGTGTTTTTTCTTTAAAACTCCCACCTCAGCCTGTGATTGTTTTGGCTCTGAGTTTTGCAAGTTATCTGTGGTCCCATGTTTTAGAAACAGAGGACCTTAGAAACCCTTTGCAATATGAGGCTGTAGGAAAATACAAGTCTGTATCATCCACCACTTTTATTTTAAATTCATAAAGCATGATCCTGCATCATCTAAACTGCTGATGAAATCTATGAACTCTTTTTCTAGTTTTAGGATCCCATAAAATCAACTTAAAACTCCAGTTTGTACAACTGCAAGATTCTTCATGATGTCGTATAATAATGACAAAAGAAGAATTACTGAAGGACATCTCAGTAAATATGCTAGTCATGCAAAAACATAGAGAGTAGTCCTAGATTATGCTATGTATTTCTGTGTGTTCATTTGATGCAAATCTAATTCTCTGGATAAATTTAATCCTATCCAAATCTGTCAATCTGAATCTTTGGAGCAATCTTTTGCTCAGTAACGATTATGAAAATTTCTTACCCTATTTTTAGATTCTTTAACAGTCTGCATATCATATATAATGTTCTGGAAAAAATATTATACTAGTTGAAGCATATTAGTATGAGGCACCAAAGGGAGAAAATGGTTAGAGAGGCAGCTAATAATGCCTATGGTTTAATGATTTCATACATTTTTTACCTGGAAGCGTCTCTAAACACACCACTCAAAGGACAAGGGGAGATAGGTTTGATGCTTTTGAAAAGTGAGCTAACACCAGCAAATAAATGCTGGATATATGAACCAACATTATTTCTAAGAGCCTCTTTTAACCTGTAAGTGACTCCCCTGTGAGACAATAGAAGATTTGGTGCAGGTTTGGCTGTATCAGACTGTGCGCGTTGTACGGCAGCAGTGCACGCTCCACCTGCCGCGCTGGCCTACACGACTCTCTGTAGGCTGATGCTTACCTTGGCTGTGCACAGTTTTCCGTCTGGGAAATCTCTTCCTGCTCGTTCTCACGTTTGAGGAGCTTACAGGAGGAGCAAAACAGTGACGGAAGGGAGGCTCCTACCTTGAAAAAAAACGTATGCATCTGTTCCTAGCTGCCTGCCCCTTTGCTTTAGAGCCCTTGTGGTAGTGGGCCAGAGGAGTTCTGTCAGCAGAGACAGCCTGCCCCTAGCTGCAGCTTTACTGTCTGCTTCTCTGTCGTAGGACTGTGGGAAAGGGGCCAGGTTTAATTATGTCAGAGGGGAGAAACGAAAGGCGGCCAAGAACAGGCTGTCACCACCAGAATTATTCTTCTGACCACAAGCTGATCCCTGCCTCTTTGGATGAAGACAAATAAACTGACTAATCAATTATCCCGGCAAGCTGGATGTAGCTCTCGGCTATCTGAGAGCACCCCACATTATGTCAGCAGAGCACCGCTGTGCACTTCAGAAATAACAGGACAGATCCTCTGACTTAGAGACATGAGAAGGCCTCTGCCCACCCCCTGTTCAAATAAAGAACAACTCTCTAGTCTAGTGTTGTCTTGACATTCTTTCCAAGTTGCATTTCTCACCCCATATCTCTTAGCCAATTTCTTCCTTCTTGTTCCTTTCTCCTTGTGCTGTTTTGCTCAATTTCAAAACTGTCAGTTACTCATCTGAGATCTAACATTTCCTGCTCTGAGTTTCCAGAGAGGCGCGTGCTTTTAATTCCAATTCCAGTACTGCAATGAGTATCACAGGATTGCCTTACTGAAGTCTTATTAAATATCCTCAATCCTATATGGAAAACATCAAATCCTAGAATCTAATTAAATGATTTACTCATGTGAAAAACAGACAATGCAGTAGCCTGCTAATCCTTGTAATGTAACTAATGTACATAGAAATTGTGTGTAGCTGTTTTATTTATGTAAGAAAGCATAGTTGTGGTTTATGTGAAGATTATTTTTTTTACCTTCAAAATACAAGATTTAATATTAAAACAGTTATCTTTGGTTTTAGTAGAATAATCTACTTCAGTACAATTTTTCCTTGCCTCAAAATTTATGTACTTGACTTGAGGCTTTAGCTTATCGAAAATCCATTCAACCATATGAAGACCATACCTCTTACCCCTAGGAAAAGAAGTTTTTTCCTTTAGAATGACTCAGTATCAAAACTTTGAAGTGGTAACTTCATATGTCAATGGGGTTGACTAAGGGACTTGTCCCATATCAGGTTCTGAAAAAAACTGGTTGGATGATAATAGTTTGAAGACTGAAAATCACTTTTGGGCATGTTCAGCAGGCATCCAGCATGATATTTTGACAGATCCTAAAGCAGCTACTCAAACTTCTGACATCAACATTCATATTCTTGCTGCTAATCTTGACAGGCAAAGGGGCTGCTATTCTCAGGAAAGAGATTTTTAAGAAGACAAGCTTAATGTGCTTGTTTCAGTGAAACTTGATAAATTTGCCAGTTAAGTGTTGCCCAAATATCACCGAAGTGCTGCAAGAACACTGAGCTAGTGCTAAAAAATTCTCAGAGATCTAGCAGTACCAGCTGCAACTCCCCCATTAAGCTTACCTCAGTGAGGTGTGACCTGGGTGTCTCACCTGGCCCATTAACTTCACTGAGTTGCAAACTTCGCAGTCTGTTAGAATTATTTTTTTCTTTTCTAATATGGAAATAAAGCCAGTCAATCCAATATTAAAATCATATACTAGAATATAATTACCAGTGGCAAAATTAGGTGGTTTAATTAACCGTGCATATCCTATAATGTTAAGTAAGGTAGGGAGGACTGTATAGCACTATACAGAGGAGTTCCAGGATAAAACTAATTTTTACTGGTGCTCCCAGATAGATACAGATAAAGTTACCATGGTGATCTGTATTCTGGATGAATTTGTGAGACATAAGGGTCCTACATTTTTGTAACCAACAATTTTTACAAGAAGCAAGAGGATCAGGTACTACACAGCACAATTGCTAGTTAACTGCCACTGCAAGGACTGTTACTTACATCCAGGCTTATTCTAAACGTAATCAATCATCTCTAACTTTTAATTAATATAGAATTCAATGCAGAACTTGATTTTGCTCTGATTAACTAGCATATGCCAGATTTATAAGCTCTGTGTGAGGTTGTCCACTTTTGTATCTAAGTAGGAATGAGTGGGCAGAGGGTGCACAATTCCTGCCTGGAATAAATGAACCAAGGTCTTCATAGAGAGCTCCATCTGGCTACCAACATCCACCATCATGTAGCCAAAAAAGGCAGCTATTGTATCTAATGATGCAGCTGAAACTTCACTGGACATGAACTGAAAAATCTAGTACTCGGTCAAATTTCTGACAGAGCTTTTTGTCAAAGTTCTGTGCTAAAAAGTCACTGAGATGATACAGAGTAGTTTCTTGAAAAACCTCGATTGATTTCAGAGTAAGTGTCGTGAGAGCTGAAAGGATCCTGATGCCTCATGGTAGACATTCCCTGAAAGTTGTAAAGAAATGCATATATTTTAACTAGAACAGGTGAAATTGCATGATCAAATCATTGATTTGCTGGTATATCTTTTATCAGTAGCTCTGTAGCCTAAATATTATATTTTCCCATAGCAGAAACAGCAAGCTCTTTAATGTCTGTTGGGTTGTCATTTTTGTTGTTCCATCCTTGTTTCTTAGTGTATTTAGTCTTCCTATAAATATGCCTATCCTGACACTTAGTTGAATGAAAATTGCATATTGTTTCTGTATCAGTGAGCTTTTACTTAGCCTAAAGGCCTTTCCTTTGACCTTTACCATAGATAACTGTTTGAATTGTACCAATTATTATGCAGCATTTCCTGTAGTCCTGTACTTCCAAGGAGGATGGTTCTCTCTTCTCTGCTGTTGAAAAGGAATCACAGCTAGCATGGAAAGCAGTGGCAGAGTGTGTTCTGCTCCTGTTCTTTACAGCTGATAAGAGAGAGGAGATCAAAGAGTAGGCAGACTTTCTGGGCAACTCTTCCTCTCTGGAGGTAAAGGTATGGCTACCTGGACACTTATTCAGAGCTGTAAGAACTGCACTGAGGGCAGAGGTGACAAAAAGTGTTCCCTAAGTGGGAGGTGAAGGAAGGGGCTGTCGATTTGTTTAGCTCTTTTCATTTCTAATGACATAACTCATAAAATGGCTTCTCTGGCATGAGCTTGAACTCTTCTGCTACATAGAGTTATTTGGGACATTCCCCAGTACCAAAACTATACCAACCACTGAGGATTTGCTGTGTGCTAATTACTAATTCTGTATTGAAAGATGAGGCCACAGGAGGTGGTAGCTTTTCTGTTTCCTTCTGCTTGTTTATAATCTCTCTGGGTAACTTGTGTTTTCCTTTGAGCCCCACTGGTCACAGTATTGGTGCCTTCCTGTCAGCATAGGGAGCAGCCATGAGGGAAGAGCAGTGCATTTGCATACCCCATATGAGATTTTGCAACAAATTTGGAAAACTTCAAAGTCTTTAAATGGGTGTCTTCAAACCACGCAGGACTATAAAACACTCCCTATTAATAAGACATGAAAGTGCTTGCCTCATATTCTGTCATTTAAATTTAGAGTGTCATTTTGAAACATGGACCTTCAGAAAAATGAAGCAACACAGAGGTTTGCAAGCAGAAGGTGTACAACAGACACTGTTTCTGGAGGAAGGATTTTGCTCTTGTGCTTTGTTCAGCAGCTGCCTGCTATTGCTAACCCAACAAACTCAATTTCTGCTTTTTAGTTATTGACTTTAAACTTGCCAGAGTAGCTCTTCCTTGTAAGTAGCAAAGTGTGATGAAATCAAAGTAATAAATCGTTTTTTTATAAAGCAAGGTTAGATTTTGCATTTGCTCAGCATTATTTCCTTAACAAAAGTGAGACAGTATATTTGCAATATATAAGTGTGTTTAATGTAGAAAGAAAATCCCTGAATTTTTTTCTTTTTCAAAGGTTTGGTCAGGTAGTCCTGGGAGTGCATTTAGTATCCATGTTGTCATGTCACTTTTTTCTTACAAAAGCGTGATGATTATGTATTGCGTACAGTTCCCATCTGCTGGAAAAAGGGTGATAGGACTGAGTTATTTGTTTGTTTTCTGTGAGATACGCCAGTGTGACAGACTTTCTTTTCCTGCCAACATTGGCACGCAAGAGAGAACATACTCTGCTCTTTTCTGCCTCTGCTCAGGATCTGGCCTTGCTCTTTTTCTCTGATTCGATGGTCTCTGTGAGGGTGTGTGATTAGGATTATGTCAATCATCCTTGGATTATTTAGAGACTGCTTTAGGGTGCAGTGGGAGAGGGATCTCCACGAGGTACAGCAATGCCTAACTTTACAAGTTGTCTGTCTTAGGCTAGCTGTCTTCAGCTGTTACACAAACACCAAATGCTTCATTATCTCCCTTTTTGGCTGCAATTTTCAAAAGATAGATAGGCATGGGTGAGGTGGGCACACCGTGTATGTAATGCAGTGAGTCCGTAAGGTGCTTTAGACAACAGTGGATGAGATGAGGGCCCTAGGATTGCTGATGCAGTCTGACGTCAAACAAGCTCTTCCATGCTCTCAGCTATTTTCTGCTTTCTTTCCTGTATGCTGTAGAGTTATAACCAAAGGGAATATTCCAGACTGCATATGAAGATGGAGAAAATAGGAAAGAATGTACAAGTTCAAAAGAAATACGGTATATGCACTTCTGCAAGTCTGTACTTGAAGCTGAGGTTTGCACCTACAGTTTGCTATTGAAACTGCATTTCTCTTATGAGAGTCTCAGTCTTTTGGCCATGAATAAGGATTTTTATAATATGGGAAAGGATCTTTCCCAAAAATGATTTTGTTGCCCTTTTTTCAAGTGAGGGCCATCTTCTGTATTTCTCTGGGATCAAGGCCGCATCATTATCAATCTAACTAGGAATAACAAATTTATAATAAATCTCTGCTTATTTTGTGACATTTCCACACAGTAGAGTAAAAGTATTTGCATGCAGTTTGTGACTGTTTTGTAATGCAGCATGTCTGCATTATGGAGAGCATTATCAGTAGCTTGAATTTCCTTTTTAAAAAATGTTTGTTTTACAAATGCACACTACTGTGTTTATTTTTTTAAGTCTTAACGCAGTTTTACCTTCCCTCTCCATTTTTGAATCTAGCAACACAGATATTCCATTGTATCTGCTGAGGATAAGTTCATTTTCACTTTTAATTTCTGTAGTAACGTTAATTGGATTCTTAGGAGGTTTAAGTAGGAGAGCTCTCTTTCTAGACACGCTTTTGTGCTCTTTGCACTCTAAGCATGCTATTCTCCATTGCTCAACTCACTAACTAAATGTAGGTAATTTGGTTTAAGGTAGGAACATAAATCACATTTTCAAACCTGTCTTTGAACTATTCAGTAGTTTCTTCTTTCTCTTAAATGGCTCTGATTCTAAAAGAGTCATGTTACCTAAATGAAAAAGAAATTTTTATGAACATATTTTACAAAACTAGCTGTTTTTCCCATGTTCTACATGTTCCTGGAGGTGCTAAGGAAATGATTCCTCAACACATGAGATTTTGAAACAGCAAGTGGTTGCAGGTGAAGGTAACTTTGTGTTACACCAAAATAGGGATTGATGGGGATGTTAAATATTCTTATTCTTCCCAGAAAGAGGAAAGAAATAGATGAGGGAAGGGATGCAGGTAACACTGAGCAAACTGCCCTGATTCATCTACAGATAAATTACCTGTCATTAGGGAGTGACTATGCCAAGTATAAATGTTTTATCTTATATTGGATTCATTTTAAATTCATGACACAATGGCCAAACGAACTCAAATACGTGAGATTGTTCGTGATGCATCTGGAATGTGTCTCTGGCTGCCTACTGTTGATGAGCTGTGCTTTCAGCCGAGTTCTCTGGGACATCAGTCTTGCTTCCAGGAGCTAGGGGGAATGATTATGCTGACCAACACAAAGTTTTGAAATCTTAAAAATGTTTCCATTCTCTTTCAGAGACAAAAAAAAGTTAAAATTTCAAACTCTATGAATTAGTCACCCAAAGAAAACAAAATAATAGACAGGAGTAGTTGAAATTCTTTCCTTCAAATTTATCTCTATGTGTTCTACTAAGTTAGCATGTATTTCTAGATAGCAGGTCCAGAACTGTAAGTGTGTCACAGAATCATAAAATGATTTGGGTTGGAAGGGACCTTAAAGATCACGTAGTTCCAACCCCACTGCCGTGGGCAGAGACACCTTCAACTAGACCAGGTTGCTCAAGGCCCCAGATGTGTAATATCTTTAAGTTCTTTCAAATGGTGGGTTTATGTTTTGAACAGTAAAAAGCCCACTTTCTGAATGTTTTTTGTTTTGTGTTTGTTTTTTTCTCTTCAAGTAATTAGGACAATGGAAATTATCGTCAGAATAGTTCTCTTCTACTCATCTCCCACCATGCCAAAATATAATTTTGGCAATCTGGCAGGCATGTGCTGTATTTTAACTCCCTGTTGTCCTCTGGCTACCCTTGTCCAAGCAGTCAAGTATTGAAGACTGAGGAGATGAAAAAGCTTCTAAATGGCAAAGACTTTCCTTGAGATTGAGTACAAGTAGGAAATTTTAGACTGCAGATGGAAAGAATAAGTAAATCTTCACTGTAGTGCTAGCATTTCCATGGTAGTGGCAGCGTATTTCTATCCTACATGTGAGTTTACTACTATTTTATTTTTGTGGACCTGTTAGTCTTTGATAGACTGTCTATGAAAATTATTTCTGGCCTCTGCTAAGAGTATATAGAGTTACTGTTCACTACTGTTCCATATTGAAGGTTTGTAGTTTCACCTGCGAATTAATGTGTCCCAGTGTTCAAATAATTTGCCATTGACATTAGAAAATATTGCATAAAGAATATCTGCGTCATGGATACCAACATTAGTAGATAAGCATGCTAATTTAAACACAGACCCCTTCTACCTCAAATCTAGATGCTTGGATGTAGTTGGAGAATGCCACGTTTAGTTCATTTCGTCAGTAGCTGCAACATTCACGAAGTAGGACACTGAAAACATGTGCTGCAAAACACTGGAGGCAATTAAATTTTGAAGCTGTCCAGGTTGGTAAACTATTTCACTGTAAAATGGTTTATTTAGATATCATCGTCTCCTACCGAGAGCAGCAACTGAACTTTTCATATTCTACTTTTCATAATTTACATATGAACTTTTTCATATTCTACAGCATTTACAATGACCTTCACAGGTGAAACCAGGACATGGCATGCTTTTTTTAACTCAGATATTTTGCTTTGTTGTCACAGGTAAGCCACTTTAACAGTCAGTGTTGAATAAGGACTTAACATTTGGGTTTGCACACAAATTCTTAAAATTTATAAGCAGACTTCTTTATAATGTTCTGGAATACAATGAGCATGTGTAGTTGTTATAACCTGTTGGGTTTTTCCCTAAGCATCTGAAAGCTTTAAAGGCATTCAAAAGCGGTTATTGATTGGATCTAATACTAGGTCTGACTTCCATAAGGACAAAAATGCTGATTCTGCAGGACACCTCCATATGGATGCCATTTCATAAACTCTCTTTATTAAGAAAGGAACCTGGTCATGTTTCAGTTTTGTTTGTTCTACAGCTTTTCTGTGTCATTCAACCCTTCACCCTGTAAAAAAAGAATACTATAAATTGCACAAGGATGTTGAAAGAACTAAATAATGTATGAAGATAAAAAACATTGTGTAAATAATACCATTTATATTCTTAACAACAATGCTATAATTACTTCTGCACAAGCTAAAAGGCTTCTAATATAAATGTAAAAATCCTCTCGTATTTTGAGTACACGCTTTAATTGTATAAAACTAAACTCTTACACTCCACATAAATGAAAAAGAAGAAAGTGTTTTGATCATTCAAAACTGTAGCAGAACGTTAGAAGTGTAAGATGTAATCTTCAACAGTTATAACTATTTTAAAATTTAAGTATCAAATAAACATGGAAATTGTTCAGTTGTGAGTCCAGCGTCAGCAGCAGAGCAAATCAAATGCCTGTGCTAACCATTTATTAATTAGAATAAATCCAACAGAATCACTTCCCAAACAAAAGAAGTGTCCTACAGGGTCTAATTTCTACCCTTCCTCATTTGCCATTCTTAGCCCACCAGTGAGGATTTTTGGAGCTTTTCTGTCTTTTCCTTTTCTACCACTTTTCATGGCTTTGGTGTCTTTCTCTTGTACTTGTTTTTCCGTTGTGCTTTCTGATGCTGTGTGTTACTCGTTGTACTGCTGGTAGCAGGGATGATCTGCAATAGATATATGATTTGTGCACCATATAAAGCGCAGATGATGTCACTGTGGCAACCTGGGACTGCAGCAGTAGACTTATTTGAACAAAGAAGTAGGGATGCCCCTAAGACCCAAGGCAAGGCTTTAATTTTTAATTATTTTTTAAAAGTAAGTTTACAAGGACTGAATATTGAGATAAATCTGTGGAAGGCAACAGATAAAAAATTTTGGACATAACTTTAGATATTTGCTCAACACATAACCCTTTCACGCAGATACAACTGTCACAAGAAATTAGCATTTCCCCAAATTCAGCCATTTAAAAATATGACTGGTTATATCCCCCTAAGAACAATAAAATGGTAGTTACTCCAGTTGAAGTATGAAAGAGTATCCTCTTCTAACAGCACCAAAACAGTCATTACATTTTTAATAGAATCAGATGAACTCATATTGTTGTGGGCAGCCTGTATTCCTGTCAGTCCACGTGACAGCGATGCAAGTGCAGAGAGTGACTTGCAGAGGGACTGTTGTGCTGGTTCAGCCATCATCACTTTATGCTGCCATCAGTTGCCCGATCACAGAGGCCAACACTGAACTCAGCAACAGCCCCTCAGAAGTCTTCTTTCAAACAATCCTGCCCTGTGTGGTTCCTGTGGGCCCAGCTCTTCTGCCCACTGCAGTGCCAGCATCGCCTGCTGGACACAACAGACAGAGATGCCTCCTTCAGTGGCCCTTCCCATGGAAGGACACCACTGAGAGAGCTCAGCAAGATGCAACCAGCCCCAACAAAAGCCACACCCAACAGGAAGCTCCTTCAACTGATCATCTCTTAGCTGATATAATCCTGGCCTCACCTATCCCCCCCAACCACAACCACCTGGTGAGGGCAGAGCCACAGAGATACAGGTGGGCCAGGTTCTGCCTCTAGAACATGAAGACAATAAGAAAAACAAACATTCTGCTGGGTTGTGACTCATTCACAGGTCAACTCCAGCTCAGGGACCATAACTCAGGCCCCAGCACTCCAGGGATTAGGCAGATCTAGCTCCCCTCAGAATCCTCTATGGAGTGATTTAGAAAGGCAGGTAGTGCCACTGCTATGCTCCTGAACACACAAATGCAATGGAGCCTCAGTCACATTTTGTTTCTTCATGTTGGTTGGAATAGGCAGACAATTGGGCACATTTTCCACTTCTGAAATTCGTTGTATTACTTGGCACATTTGCTCTTTGACTGAAGTACAGAGCTGGCTGAAAGTCTCCCATTCCAGATGGCAAACTTCATGGTGTACTTAGGGCATAGATATGAATGACACCATGTAAGCTAACATAAGCCAGCACAGACTCTGCTGTGAATGCAATTACATACCATAACTTGACAATTAAACTATTTTTGCAATATAACTGCCTCATACAGAGTTAAATAGATGTGTTTGACTCTGTATGAGAAATAGTTTTTCTCACAAAGGCTTCATCCATTGTGTTTTGGTTAAATTTTGTACTAGAACTGTACATATGAATCCTGTGCCCAGTTCCCATTGATTTGGGTGTGAATTCCTAATTTCCTTGAGATACTTTGAATTTCCTTATTTAAATGTATAGAGATTTGGCATTTCTGCCTCCTGTATTAAAGTTCAGGAAAACATCTTGACTTATAAACAGGATGGAAAGGAAACTGCAAAGAACATGTGTTTATATGCCTCCCTAAATAGGAATGGATATAAATGATGTTATTCGGAAATTTTTGTGATTCATGTTAAAGTCTTTAGAAGACAGAAGGTAGGTGACAATTTTTTTTACTTTTTTTTTAAGACCCGAGTCTCTCATTGGACTGTTAATTCCCACCATTTTCCTTGCCAAACAAGTATTTTAGCAGTCTCATTATTATGTTATAATTTTTTTAGCTTAAGCAACTGAAGAATTATTAAAATGCATTAGGTTATAAATTTCGTGGATTGCTAGCTTATTTATATTATCTGCCACAACCACTCAGATAAAACATGCAATTAGATTTAGGGTTACAAAGTAGTTAAACACAGTCTAAGGAATGAAAAGCTAGAATTTTCAAAATATTTAAATCATTATGCCCTTTTCTGGTGTTCCAGAAGTGGAAAGAAATGTAGGTTAATTTGGAAGGGATAATTTATAATAGTAAATAAATAGACAATTTTAATGTAAAGTGGAGTATGCTTTCTTGAATTTCCCCAACAGTTGGCATTAACTAAAGCAGAATAAAATACGTTATTCCTAATAAGAACTAAATCTTGTGTTTACTAAAAACATGGTTTGGCTTGGTTCGGATGTGGTGGAACCCTTGGGGAAGGCTTTCGTAATAACTTTTCAAACTATAAGAATAGAAGAGTCTTCTCTTTTGAGGAGATACAGAAATGATATTATGATACTTTGGTTATTGGTGTGATGTGTACGTGTGTGAGTGGGGGTTAGTTTTTGCTGTTCTTTTAAAAATTTTTTTTAAATTATTTTTTAAAAAATATTTTGAGACCTGTTACTTGAATTTGGTTCTGCTTGCAAATGGAGTGTCTGGTTGATGTTCTGACTCAAATGGAAACAATGCATGTCAAATTTCAGTCAGCTATGGCTAGGTGATAGTGTTTAACAGATGTCATCTGGTCTTTATAAAGCTGTTGTCTCTTAAAATAGCATTACCTTATTTGTCTTTATCACATGGCATTTTCTCAGTTTGTGCAATTAGTAGAAAGTTTTGAAGTTATTTTGATAACAAAAGGTGACTGTCTTTGCAATGTAATTTCCTATACCTGTATCCTAGCACATTTAGAATTAGATCTCATTTGCCAAAAACAAGGCAGCAGGTATCAGCAGCCTGTGTGTCTTGGCATTTCAGGTGGGGAAATGGGAGAACAACTCACTGAGCCTGAAGTACTCCGTCTGGCCAAGGTACAGCTCTTTCGCAGACAGTGACACCGATGATAACCATTTGAGCATCGTCACCCTGGAGGAGGCTCCCTTTGTCATTGTTGAGGATGTGGATCCTTTGATGGAAAGTTGCCAAAAAAACACTGTGCCCTGTCGTAAATTTGTCAAAATAAAGTAAGTAAATACACAGCATTCCTTTTTTTTTTCTGAGTGCAAATTAGATTCCTCTATTTTCTCATTAATTCTTTGCTTCTTTCATTGTATAATTATCTTCTAATATTTTGCTATTCTTTTCCTTTTGCTTCCTATATTTTGTTTTACTTCTACATTTCATTTCCCCTTTCTTTAATTTTCCCACACAGTATGCTTGTTTGCACATCTTCCTTTTTAATAAATTGAAAGGTTCTTGTTATATACATGTAAGTTACTTTGAATTAACAATGAGATAGTAAGTTTTTAGTAAATTCAAAGTCAGCTAGAATTAGCCCTTTTCAGTCACATGGTAGAAGATTGCATTCTAAAAACAGGATTTATTTAATGCGTCCTCTGAATTGTTTCCAGTTATGCTGAAATATGCCTGTTTTAATTAGTCTTTAACAATTTGATAGTATCTCCTATTGAAAATGTATGTTTATGCTGAAATATGGCACAGGATTAATTACTCCAGCATAAACTACCACTGTGACATACCATCTAGAGAAAAGTCCCCTGCTTTGATTGCTCTATAACTTTGGAGCAGTCATTACAAATCAGTGGAAAATTTCTCACTGTGCGTTTATCAGTGTTGTTTCACTCATTCTGTGCTTTAGTCTACATATTTATGAACTGAGTATAACAACAACAGTTTTTTACTGAGCAGATGTTATTGAAAATAATACATTTCTAAAGATTTCCAGAGACTGCTAGATGGTTGTGCACATGCTTTCTGAAGTTCAAAGAAACTTTTTTTTTTTTTTTTACATAACTGTACTTAATCAAGTTCTAAACTAGTTTTAGTTTAATTTTGATTTCTTTAAAAGACCACAGAGTTTTGCCTTGGCTTCTGAAAATGCTTGTAGTAAAAAGTTCTGTTGATCATGAACATTTCATAAAAAAATACAGGGAAAGCCCTTGTCCTTGCACTCAAATTCACCTTCTCAATGTGCTGAAAAAGGTGCACCATCCATTTTCGATACAGTAAACTGCTTTGCCTTTATATAGCTTACATGTTGGGAAATTCTCTAATTACTAAATGGCATGTAGCCTGATGTTGTTGAGAGTAAGAGTAATAGATATTTAATCTAAGCCTAAGAGAGAGATCAGTAAGGGAAGACTGTGTGTCTTGATGGAGAGGTGCAGTATGCTGGATACTGCAGAAGAAACATGTCATACAAAGTCTTCTATTATCTTCTATTTATCTCTTATCAAGCAACTGTGTTATGATTCGTAAGAGCTGAAAACACTATATAAGGTATCCTTTGGATTATTTCTCCATCGATTCAGGAAAACATAGTCACTCAAAGGATGACAAGAGGTTGTTTCACACTATGCTGAATCCTGCTGTTCTTCTCTTTTTCCAAGTAGAAATGTTTATGTTTCTCTGTTAACAGCAACTCAACTAATGAGGGAACTAATGTGAAGAAGTGCTGCAAGGGATTCTGCATTGATATCTTGAAGAAGTTGTCTAAAACTGTGAAGTTCACGTATGACCTGTACTTGGTGACTAATGGGAAGCATGGCAAAAAAGTCAATAATGTGTGGAATGGAATGATTGGTGAAGTAAGTTCTGTTAGGTAAAAGAGCTCCTAAGTAAGAACTTAGCAATGTTTGGTTTCATTCTTTTGGGGAAATGAGATATTGTCTACTGAGTAATATTGGTGGTGTCTTCTCTTTGTGAATCAGGTGGTATATCATCGTGCGGTTATGGCCGTGGGGTCTCTCACTATTAATGAAGAGCGCTCTGAAGTGGTTGACTTTTCAGTGCCGTTCGTTGAGACTGGCATTAGTGTCATGGTGTCACGGAGCAATGGCACAGTTTCACCATCTGCTTTTCTAGGTATGGTTCTCCAACCCATGCAGATCATTTAATTGCTTTTCTATAGAATTGGGTAGGTTTCATTGTTCATTAAGCTGTGTAGTGCATTGACATGTTTCTGTCGAGTTTTGAGTTTTACATTAGGAAGTGTGTACTGTGGTGATGTGCTGATTAACATGATTAATAGCACATAAAAAATAGTGCTGTTGGTTTAAGATGCAGTAAGTGGAAAGCAATGGTAGTGATTTCAAGATGAAAAAGAATTCCCCCAAATCTTCATTTGGGAAAATTACTTCCTCAAAAACTGCTTCTTTACAAACTAGTTTATGCTTGTTTAGCCCAATATAAATGGTTTTATATCCTTTTAACATTCACATTCACAAAATAATTTAAAAACCCCTTGTAGAACAGCTAAGAAAAAAAGAGACTTCCATATGACTAGAAAAGAACTGAAAGCTAATTTGCTAACAGTTACCTCTGGCTTCTGAACTCCATACTACTGCACTGGAGAGTTTCTGAGAGTTTCCTCCATTGATGCAACTGAACAGTGAAGATATAGCAAAGAAATGAAAGGCTGGGCAGAAAGGAGCTGGCATATAAAGAAACAAAGACATTAGTCTTTTATTGTTTGCTTCTTGTTTCATTTGTTCATTTCTCCTTTCATTATTTACCTCTCCTTCTCTTATAGTGCTTATTGTTTACTTCTGTATTTGGTGATTAGCCTGAATTTACCTGAAACTGAAAAGGAAATGAGTCAGGAGATGGATCAAAAGTGCCCGGAACGCTGTTATGTTCCTTATAGTGTATTTGGGCCCAGTGTTTTTAAAGATACGTTGAACAGGAAAATAGTGCTTTTAACACTAAAATCATTTAAGTGAAATTGAAAAGAAAATTTTAAAAAGTCAGTATTTTCCAGATATCTTACAGAATACTTTAGTATGTTCAAGTCCATTGGGTCGCCAGTAATGCCATTTTTGTGTCATTGATTGTATTGGGTTTTTTTAGATTTCTAAGTGTAATTTCTTCACTTCTACTGAAATTGCTTGTAGTGAGATTGTTGATGTAGCATCAGCCACAAGTGGGCAGATAATTGAGTTTTCTCGCACAGGAATCATCATTTAGCTATGGAGCTTATTTCTCATACCTACTCCATAAAGGCACACTGCAGAGGTGATGCAAATAAATATAACACAGTGAGTAATCAACTTCCCAAACATGCGGTGATACTTAAACAGGTTTTGTTTCTGGTTAATATTTTTAATGAATGAAAGACTTTAAAATGTAATTATAAGAGGCTGTACTTTTAATAAACAGAATAGTGTCTTTTCATTTCTGTAAGTCATTGACTTGTAAAGTTAATTTGTTTTTAAACTTACAGTTGCAGCATGTTGGAATCATAATTTGAAATTAAAGTACTGGAATGTTTTCTAAATGTGCTGCAAGTGCAGTTGATTTTTACTAGGGACTCTGCTTGCCTCTTAAAATCCTGCTTACAGCTACCATCAAAATAGAGACTACTTTAGCATTTTTCACAACATAGTTATTAGATTTCTAAAATGCATTTAATATTATTGGTTTAGTTGGATGTACATATAATTCAAAAAGTAAAAATATCCCCTTCTTATAAAGCTCTGTGGAATAGCTTTACTTTCAAAGAAACCTGATTTACTGCACCAATAAATCAAGTCTGTGCTCTCAAAAGTATTTTCTGGTTTTTTAGATGTGGATGAAACTGCCACTTTACTGGAATTGACTGTGTATTTCGATAAGGTGTGCATAGTAGTCAAATGCTTTGCTTTACAAGATACTATCAAGCAGATAACTGAATTTATTCACAAAGTGATTTTGTTTCAATTAAGTGAATGTCTAAGAATAGAGTAATCTTACATAATTCCTTTAAAGGATTTTAAAAATATATTTGTTAAATACAATTTTTTAAAAAATAGCACTTGATTACAGTTGATGAAATATCTGGGTTTGTGATTGGTTACTATGAATGTGGACAAGTACAAGATTTTGCCTGAAATAGGTTTTCCATTCACTGGTTGTGTCCAACAGACCTAAGGAGCTGATGGGCTGACAGCTTCTTCCCCATTTTCTGCTGTGTTCTGATTCTGATGTGAGTGTCTCCTTCAAATGGGAATTTAATCTACATTAAAATATTTTCCTATCATACTAAAATTCATATAAACTAGATCCATAAGTAAATTTTTTAAAGATTCTGTAGAGATTTGACTTTATTTAAACAAAATAAAGGAAACCTCAAATACAAGTTTGTGTATTTTAGGAGTGACAGAGTTCATAGGTGAGGTGAGTTTTCTTTTTTGGAGGCATTGATGGAATAGGGAATCTATGCGCCGATTTATTTTATGGATTGTTTAAGGATGGTTTTTGGTAGTGGGAGGTTAAAACTTGAAGTTAGTCGTGTAAGGCATCCTTTTATTGCTTAAAACTCTCCATTGCCAATAATTTGAAATGTACACTGGCAAGTGATGTGTTAGTATTTTTCTGTTGTATCATAGCCATACTGAAAATGCTAGTCCTGCTGCTTGTCTGAGGGAAATTATCTTTCTGTCCTTTGGGAATCAAAGGAAGTGCTGCATGCGTAATTTGATCTCTGCTATGACAGGAAGATCAACTTAGTTATTTGATTTTATACTTGTTCACTCTTACTGCTCGCTATTCTAAATAGCTTTTCTTTTCTATTGCTTCTTCTAATCCTCCACCTCATTACCAAACTGCTTAAATTATTAAAAAGCGTTATGCTTAAATTGTTGTTTATAGCTCACTTTTTCACACCAGCTTTTTTGCCCTTTGCCTCATTTAGATTTTGACAGATTACCATTGCTGTTTCTACACTGTTTCTTGTGAGGAGAGTATTATCAGCCTTGCCTTCTGCTATAAGAATGCTGTCAAAATTGTATGATAATTATATGTGAATTCCACTTTAATCCAGTTAACATGTGAATACATAGAACCTTTGTTATTAACTGTATTTGGCTAATGTCTTTTACCTGTCTGCATTTGAACAGATCTTTCTCTTCCTTTTAAGAATTGTATTATTTTGCTAACTTACCGTCTTCTTCCAAACAAATCATCATAGGACTTGAAAGAACTTCTCTTAAAACCTCTCATAACCTCTCTTAAAAATAAAATAAAATAAAAATAATAATAATAATAATGATACTGTTCCTTAACCTTAAAACCAGGAAGACAAGAGTTTGGCTTCAAATTTTAGTTCACCTCCCAAATCAGCAGTGTAGTTATACGAAATTTGGTGTTTTCTTGGTTCCAGATTTCTGAAGAAATTGTGGCAAAGTCACATGATCTCGTGAGATTTCCGTGCTTGGGCCAAATTATTGCACTTCAGTCTAGTTCTTCATAGTTCATGCTAACTCAGGCAAAGTTCAGATTGGGCTATTGGGCTTAGCACACCTCAACTCTCACTCATCGTCATTCTCCGCAATGATGGAATAATTTGCAGTTGTTCAAATATTAATTTAAATTCAAAGAATGAAGAAGTTAGGATGGAGGAACCTCTTGGGCTTTCAGAAACAGGCAAAGCACTGGAACCTACTAATTTCTTGTCTGTTTAAGTGCTTCCTGATTCTGTCCTAATTTGGAATGGTATACTAAGATTTTTTTTTGCTCACATTTCAGAGCACACTCACACTTGCATTATCTACCAAAATTAGGATATAAAATACCTCTAAATAAGCTGACCCAATAAAGAGATATTACCTTCTCATACAAAATCTTTTTTGACATGACATCTACCACAGAGACTCCTGGAATGGCAGAGAATTGTGATTGGGCAAGACGATATTTAAGAGCTTTGTGTTACCATGTACTATTACCATATTCAGTCTTTCAAAAAAGTTGATTCTTAGTCTGGTATTTGAAACTGCTTTTACTTTTCTGTTCCACCCTACTTCTTTTACTTACTCATGGCATTTCTCTCTTTCAAACTGATATTCAGTTTTCCATAAAACCCTTTTGATTTCAGAAATTTGCTCCCATATGAGAATGACACTTTCAAAAGGGTGTGTTTGCAATTGGTAAAAACAGTATCTTCATTGCAAGTAGACGAAAGTGAACACAGACAGAAAAAGTATTCTGAAACAAAGTTGCATTTGAATGCAAGGATTTAACTTCATTTCCTAACACTTTTTGTTGAATAGAAAATGAGAGAGAAGTCTACTTCACTGAATTACCAAATGGATTAAACATATGCTTAACTGCTTTTGCTCTGCAGAAACACAGCCATGACTGTGGGACTGTTCTGTTGATAAACGCATATAACATGGGATAAATAGAAATGGGCTACCTGATTGTAGACTGAATAAGCAGTGAGTCAAAACAATTATTTGCCACTCAGTTGTCAGTGAAGGCTTTGTGAAAGAAAATTGTGCAGCCTTTGTTTTTGAATTGCAGCTTACATTTAAGATTCTGACGTTATGAATTGTGTGTATATAAACTAAGAACAGTTCTTTATGTATTGCTACTTAATTATTTGCTAGCATTTTGTTTGGTAAAAGCTAATTTAAAGAAAGCTGCTGGGCTTGCCTAGCTGAAGACATTAGAATTCTTGTGCTGCAACTGGTTTAATGAACTGTGTTTCTGTTTCTCTTGTCTGTTTTGCTGCAGAGCCTTTTAGTGCTTCTGTCTGGGTGATGATGTTTGTGATGCTTCTCATTGTGTCCGCCATGGCTGTCTTTATATTTGAGTACTTTAGTCCTGTAGGATATAACAGGAACTTAGCACAAGGGAGAGGTAAGCTTTGTATTTTACACAACCCTAAAGCTATAAAAAATAATGTATTTCCCATCCCTTGCCCTCCATCTTCTAAAATAAACATAACACAGTTTTATAGCTGCTTTTACAGTTTTATTCCTATGTTTGTTTTTAATTTAAAATATGAGTACTTGAGGGCTTATATGCTTAAGTTTGTATTCTAATTAATTTGAATAAAGACATATAGAAGGATAATCTGGTATCAGAGAGATTCATATTCAGGCAGTGTTTGGTTAGTGTAGTGTATCACTTTGTAGAGTGTCATCTTAAAAAAACATTGGAATAAATTCTAGAGACTCCTGACTCATATGAGTTCATGGTTAGTTCAGAGAAAATGATCTGCACTGGTGTTTTGGTGAATAGTCTGGGAAAATAGCCATTACATTGTATGTAGTTTGATATAGTCCCTATAAAAAGTCTGATGAACTCAACCTTGAAATGATGTCAGTGTCAGAAGGGTATTGCTCCTTTCTGTGTAACATCCATGGTTATAAAAACCTCATTTTCAAAATATACCAGCACAACAAATTTAATACAGAGCTTTCCTTTCTCAGTGCAAGCAGCAGTTGTATGTTATTAGTACTATTAACATTAGACTTGAGAATGAGGATTCCATATATTGTGATGCCCTCATCTTTCCCTTTCCTTACTTACAGTTGAGAGGGCAGCTTGTTTTTAATTTCTGAATCATACATGCCTCATTTTACAACATGAGATCTTCCAGCTTGGTGAACACAGTTCTGGAAACTAATACAAGCTAACGGTTTCTTCTAGATTATGATTAGTGTGTTCCCTGAAAAAGAGGATTATTGTAATGTTCAGATGATATTATCATTTCAGTAAGAAGGTAAATGTGTAACTATCCAAAATAAACACTGTGTTTAGGAAGAGGAAATCAAAGGTGAATATAGACACTGGGGATCAGGGGCTAAGCCGTTCTTTTCTTTGCCGCTTCCTGTGCCAGAATTTATTATTTAATGTACTTAGGGCTACAAAGGCATATTATTGCAGTAGACCATCCTAGCCTAGCTCTAGAGACTTGCCACAAATCCAGCTGCTGTTCATTTGTAACATGAGAAGCTTAAAATAAATGGGAATCTTTATGTAGATTATTCCTTTCCCTAGGCATTTTTGTCAGGATGAAGCTCAGTGGTAATACTATCTCCAGCAGCATAAACAGAACTTTAGACTGCTTTCTTGGCATACACTTTCCTTATCATTGCTGCCCAGAAAAGACATATTATCCCTGTATCAGCTCAACCTTAAACGGTTCTAGAAGGTAGCTTCGTAAACCAGAAGTCAGCTCCATTGTGTTTATTTTACTGCACTCTATCTTCTTAGCACTGCTGCAGAGTAGAAAGAGGTTAATCTAAGATGTGCTCGATTGCATTGTGAAAAATTTACACTGTGTTAAAGAGCATTTCTACTGAAATCAAAACATGCACTTTGTATACCCATTTGGGGGTTTTATTCTTTAAATAATAATGAAATTGTTAAAATAAATTATAATTAAATTGATAACTAATTCTGAATCTGTAAGGTGCATCCCCTTGGATAGAGGGACAGGGCAGAGAAGGAGGTAATATTACAGATGTCTGCATCAGAGCTTATTGTCTGAATTGCCATTTATTTGAAAAATATATACTTATAAAAAGGTCAAATGACTCACAGTCAGGGGAGGCCTGTTTCTCTCCACTGAGGCTAAAGGAAGTCTAAATGACAAGCAATGAGTGCACTGTGTTTAGGCAGATCTGGGTAAGAACCAATGTCCCTTTGTTCTCATAGGGCTCTACAAATAAGACCTTTCAAGTGGACAGTAACATTGCTAATCCACTGTTACCACTATGCAGGCTTCGTGCTGACCACTTCGTACTTGGGGATGAATTAAAAGCTGACTGAAAACAGGAATAACAAAATTTACAGAATGGATTAGCTGGGACACGTTATTACCTGTTATGCTAACACATTTGAAGCCACGGAGCTGGCTCCGAACACGTGGAGTAGCCAGAGTCTGGTTTGCTCTCCACTACATATCTCTACAGTTAGCTCCTTGGTGTTGGCTTACTGATTTATCCTCTGAGTGCAAAGTTGCTTAAAAGTAGCTGATGTATTCACACATTTTGATCTTAAATATGCTTACGTAAAGGTCAAAAAGCATAACGTAGGAAGACTGGAGATGATAAAAAAAATATTTGGGTGACAGAAGTACTGGAATTGAATCATTAAGACTTAGACCTTCAGTTTTCCATTTTACATGTCTGCTGGCACAGAAGACTGAAAGGGGCAGTACTGTGGCACATACCTTGCTGCCAGAGACACACCTGTTTGCTTCTCCTCCAAACCCAGGCTTTCCATTTTCATTTCAAAACCTTTGAACTAAATGCCTCATAGAAAAATGCTGGATTATTTTTCATGAATATGGAAATTAATTAGATTACAACAGAGAGTACCTATGGTAAATCCTGTGATTCCATTGGGAGGACAATGAATATGTATTGAATTATTTTAAAAACATGCCTGTGTGCGTAATTTGTTGTTAGTATGTAGGGTGTCTTGCCAAGCTGTAATTTAACGGCAACTAAAATAACAACTCTTTGCTATTACAGATCCCCATGGACCATCCTTTACTATTGGAAAGGCAGTGTGGTTACTCTGGGGCTTGGTATTCAACAACTCTGTGCCTGTGCAAAACCCCAAAGGGACAACAAGTAAAATCATGGTGTCAGTTTGGGCTTTCTTTGCTGTCATTTTCCTGGCTAGCTATACTGCCAACTTAGCTGCATTTATGATTCAAGAGGAATTTGTTGACCAAGTTACTGGACTGAGTGATAAAAAGGTAGGTCTTCAGCTCAAAAGAGGTCAGTGTCCATTCTTCATAATCCTTCTACAAATTTGTACTTCGTGCTAAAAAAACTCTGAGCAAGATAAGAAGCTAAAAACTGGATGAATTCAATGTGCATATAACCCTTTAGTAACAAACCTAAAACGCAAAGCATGACAATATCAGACTGTTTTCAAAGTCTTTGAACTGCCTTTTCAAAAGTAACTGCAATAATTTAAAAGTACCTTTATTTTATGATAGAAGTAAATTCTATTTGATTAAAAGGAATGCCTCACCAATAGACAAAAGCTTGAAAAATTAAAAAGTCAGTTTGAATGCAGGGGATGCATATTTAAAGTTATTTGAACATCTCTGTGTGGAATATTAAGAATATGTTAATTGACATATATTCATAAAACCAGCAAGTATCCAGTGACTATTGGAAGCCAGTTAAAGCTCCTGAGAAAATATCTTTTTGCTTTCTATGTAGTATACAAGGAAGTTATAGAAAAAGGGCAGATTTAGTGGTGCTAGCACAAATAAGCAAAGACAAATGGTAAAAGTGATACATATTGTCTGTGGATGTTTGAATGTTTTCCTTGTATAAAATGGCAGAGTAAACAGGAGAAATAAACAGCTAAGAAAATTTGGGGGTTTCTGTTATCACATTGAAGTAAGATGTAAATTACATAGGATAAACACACAATTTTGATGTGTTCTTGGAAGATGTTTTCCTAATTCAAGAACTTTGTTGAGAATTGAGCAGAAGACTCTGGTAGTTCACTTAAACCCTACTCGAGTTTCACACAAACTGACAAATAATAAATATGCTTATTTTTCATATGGTTCTGGCTTGACTGAGTTTTCTTCTGCTGCAAGTGTGCTTTGAACTAATGAATTTCAATCAATAGTCTTATAAATCAGAAACTTAGAAATTACTTCTTTTAAATTATTTTTTATTTTGTGTGACTGCTTTGTCGTAGTAGTATTGCATGAGGGGATTGAAGTCCATTTGCAAACTGTTATTGTGATGAATACACACTGAATACATGAAGGGCATGCTGTTTTCAATTTGTGCCCAGTCATTTTAAAATGGAAGTAAATATTGACATAAAGAAGTAATATTTAAATAGACTATAGCACAGGGGAGAACTTCACAAGGGATTTGTTTCAAAGGACAGAAAATAAAGGAAATTCTTATTCGAAAGAAGGCAATAGCTCAGATAACTTTGTCTGTTTTTTGTTTTAACTGCTTTTTATGAGCAGCCTTTGATTGATTGCCTGAAGTATCAAAGCATGAATTGCAAGCATGGCTAGAGGAAAGACAGATAAAAAGAAACAAAAAATGATAGTGGTTTTGTTTTCCTTAAGTTGTGTTGTCACAAAACCTTTGAAAGAGCATGAAGACTGTTAAATATACCTCTATTTTAAGATAATATCCTTAGAGACAGATAAAAGAGATTCTTCTCTTGAGGATAAAAAAAAGGATTTGAGAAATGTTTTTCTCCTGTTTGTGAGAAAGTACAGAGCATTTTCTCAGGAAGTCTTGGTTTTGGCAGGATTTGGCTTGCACCTGGCACAGCACTAGCATTCGGATCTGTCAGTGCACCCTTATCTTCCTCTCTGGCTGTTTGCCACTCTCACCTATGGGCTGGAAATTCAGTATTTGTTCTGTAGCTTTTGGCTAATAACTTCCTTGTTTTTGTCATTTTTCTGTTCTCTTTGCTAAACAGGACTTTATTTCCACAAAAAGCAAAATAAAAATAGAAAAATACTTGAATCAGAAAATGCCATCTGTTTTTGTGTGGTCTGATGATCATTTATTTGATCTGCTACCTTTGTTTTCATTTTGCAGTTCTTCAAAGTTCCCTGAGGCATGTAGAGATAAATCAGGGGAGCCATGCCTTTTCTGATTAAATTAAACAAGCCATAAGTCCAGAAAAGCAATGGTTTATTTCAAGATATTCTTCATACATAGGTTCTGCCTCCTCCACAGTCTTGAGGTTTCTCAGATTTTAAAAATTCAAATAATTAGGGATAATTTATGGGTATAAAATCCAATTCATATTAAATTATTTTTCTCCCCCTCTTTGCCTTGTTGCTGCTGTGTACAATGTTGTAGCAATGAGCTTGATTGGTGTTGCTGGACATTGAATATCAATGTGCAATGCTGTTAATAGGAGAACAGTTCAGGAATTTGCAATGATTTTACTGTTTTTCGATAGAGAACTCTGACTCCTGCTTCAAGCAAAGTGGTAATAGGCAAAGGCCAGTGAGAAAGGACAGATGTATGGGTAAAATTAATTTTAAATAAGTAATATCTAGACTTTCAATACTTGTGGGCTGGTAAGTCACTTTAGTGTTCTTCCTGTTTCCCCTTTTTTTCCTGCAGCTGAAGAGTCAATCTATTTTGTCAATGCTGTATTGTCAATGAGGGAAAGCATTCCCAGTTAGAGATACTGGGGTTTCTCAGTCTAGCTCCGTGTGTGATAGGCTATAGAGGAGAGAAGCCATGAAAAAACCTTCTCTGTCCCTGACCCTCAGCATTCACTGTCTTCCCATTCAAGAAATGAGTTATGCTATAGCGTCTGGTTCACCAGGTTTGCTGAACACATCATATTGTGCTATTTACCCTTCTTCACTTTAAGACCACCTGATAGTTTTCCTCAAGTTGCTAATGAATTTCTGGATGCCATGTCATCTATGTGTCACTCAGAAATACATGGCACAGCGTGTACTGGAGTTACTAGAGGTGGGTGTTCATAAACTCAAATGATTCCGAAAACGAGAAGAAAATTATATTTTGACATTCGTGTGTATGTAAAAGATTTTTAAAAACCTTGTATTCATAAAAAGGTACAGAAAATGAGTCCAAAAGTATCCAGCCAAGCTGCCATTTGTAGCACTTGTTACTTTTGAGACCATTTATGCCATTTTCATGTAATGATTACTAGGGTAGAGTAGACAGCAGTGGACAGAATTGTCATGCAAAGTGTTTATCTGCCATGATTCCTCCACACAGTCACATTTTAAGAAATGCCCCATGCGCATGTGGTCAAGGGGAGTCTCTTCAACCTTAATATGACACCTTAATTATGTCATTTACAAGTTCCTTATATTTTGCAAGATTCACGGTATTCTTGTAACCTGAGGCTTTATATTTTTGTGCAATGTCACAAGCTCTATCCTTACTTAGAGATAAGTCTGTGTGAAAACAGAGCAGGCTGAGGTCAAAATGCAGCCTGGATGATGGGATTTACCCAAGCCCATCTCTCCAATTATTAGTCCTTTACAATGCTTTTTTAAGATTCTCAGGCGTACACATCAACTGTATTTCAGTAACTGTTTGTTATGATAATAGTATTGGAATTACTAATAGCTACATTTTTTTAAAGATCAGAAATCAAATTGTGTTTTCCATCTGGTAAAAGAAAAAAGGAGAGAGCTCAAATATGAAGTTTTTGTGTCACTCCAGCTATAAGTCCTGTTAAAATCTGTGATAGCAGAGGGAGAGTATTTACTATTTTCTACTGATTTAGTAATGTTTTCTGCAGTTCCTTAAAATACTGTAGAATAACAACACACAACTGCTCAGGATACCAGCCTTTTCAGGCAAGCATGCAAATCTTTGGATTATGACAGTATTTAATGTTTGTGAAAGATCACTTTACTGACTTAACATCACTGTCCGTTTTATTAAGGCGTATAGGTAAAACAAAATAAAAGCAAAAGATTGGAGTTTTGCTGCCACAAGCCACAGTTCTAGCAGCTGGCAGAGCATGGGGAAACAAGAAGGAATTGGTTAGTCTTCTGGATAATGGTATCTCCAAAATTATTATTCAAGCAGGGGACTTACTTATGTATCCAATTTAAAGATTTTATTAATGATTAAAAAAACCCCTTAGCATTTCAGAAAATGCCTAGGCAGAAAATTGCTTCCTAGCTGACTTGATGCATTTTATTTCCATCATGGGGCCTCAGGAAAAGTGAGTGCTTGTAGAGATGTAATGTTTTATCCTTTCTTGTCTCATGCCTGACACATATATCTTTGCTGCAATCACAGAGTCTCTTCTCCAGAACATGTCATTTCACAGAATATAAGTTCAAAATTATTGATGAGAACTTTATACACCTTAGATATGAGTGCACTGATAGTAAAAAGATTTTAAACCCTTTCTTTCTTCTTTACAAGTAGTCTCTGAGCAGGCAGGAGTAGCAGACAATCATTTCAAAAAAATTATCTCCTTGTGACTGTTAAAATTCATTGGCTGAGTGTCTTGTGTCCAGAAATTCCTGTCTGTGGATGATGTTTGGAACTATTCATCTGGTTGTTATTCCTGTGATCTTTGAATGAACTAGTGCTGCTTATTAATATCTGCTCTCCTACAGAAATATTTTTTGTTCCATGAGTGCTCAGTTTGGGACAGATACCTCAATTTCTTCAACTGTTGCTATGGGAGGAAACTTCTCCCAACATCTTGAAGTCATATAAATGTTCCTGAAAAGTGAGAATATTCAGAACCAAACTCCATTTTTAAATTACCAGAATACTCCACCATAATCTCCCTGTTCCCCAACTCCCATACCATACTCCAAGATTAGGAATTGAGCTTGCAGAATGCGCACCACAGCTGAATTTCCAAAATAAGAGATCAGTTGTATGAGCAGCAGCTCATTGAAATCAACATTGTTTCTTTAATTATTTTTTTTCCAGTTCTATTGACTGGCAAATTTGATACAGATTTGAGGAGATATTGGAAGCCATCTCACTGCTTCAGGGATTCATTATCTGTAGGCCTAAATAAAGTTAATTGCAAGCTACATTGGTATCAGCAGAATCTCTGGACATATATTTAAGAGCAGGGTTTGTTTCAGTGCTGCATAATAAACTCGAAAAAGGAGACAGCAAATATAGACTAAGAACCATGACTAGTGTACAGTGTAATTTTAGTGCATGGGTCAATTAGTATGTGTAAAGTAGTAGCAAAGTAATAATTTAAACAGTAAAACTGTGAAAAGGGAAAATGAGAAAAGTGAAACATCTGTTAGCTAAAGGAATAGAGAAAAATAGAGTTCATTCCTTTATGAGTTGTCAAATTATGCTTAGTTAAAATGAAGCATTTAATTGTAGTTCTGTAACATGAAAATATTGTTGCAGTAATAATTTCACAGTCAAGGTTTGATGGAATTGAAAATACTCCCGGTTTTTGTATAAGTCTATTTGTATTCTCTTTGCAAAGTAGCACAAGATCCTGGGAATTCTTGACGCCCTGAGACCAAAATTTTAAAAGAAAGGTATTACATATGTAGCCCAAAGGAAGCAACAGCTGTATAAATATTAGCTGTCTCGTGCAGCACAGGGTATATAGATTGCTCTTCTAACTTCAACAGTAAAATCAGAGTGCATTTTACTGTGGAATTCATGGGTGACTGCTTTTATCAATGCTCAATTGAATTTCCTCATTAGCCAATAGTTCCACTAATTTGAGTGGCCTTTTGCCATTTATTTCTTAAAGAGACATTTTAACATAATCCTAAAGTGTCACTTGTTTTTTAAAAAGAGATATTGAGAAGGCACATATACAATTTTCAGTTCTGTTAGCAAAAGTTTATGTGAGATTGTTTGAATGATTTCCAAATCTGAAACTTGAGTGTGCTGTAAACTATTGCTATTTCTTTGGAGATAGTCCCTGGCTTGTTTGTCAGTGCTGTTGCAATAGTGATAGAAGGTAAAAATCTTGACTAAACCTATATGCCCTTAAGCAAATGGTTTGTAGTTTCAACCTGTAGGAATAAAAAGGGACTGGGATTATAGGTGGGAGAGCTCCAGAAGCCCTTTTTATGTCAAGTGATGTAGCTGCTGAGCCCCCACAGAAGAGGCAAGAACTTTTATTCCCTCTGAATCACAGCAATGGAAGGATGGGCAGCCCTCACCCTGTCCATCCCTGCGCTCAAGCTTCCTGCAATCACCTGCACCCCTCTGGGAGCAGTGTGTTAGTCTCCCTATCAAGTACTACAAATGATCCTATTTCCTTTTTTGTGTGGGGACCCACCATGTCTCAACTGACATGGAAGTGTGAAGTGACTATCAACAAAATACTGTTTTCTTTTGACTGCTGTTTACCAGTATATCTGCTTGTAGTTTGGGTTCCCAAGGGAGGTGTTAGCAAATGAGGAACATCTTCCAGTATCTCTCTGCTCCAGTTTCTGCTGTCCTGTCATATTACAATGCACGGGAGAAAGTAACATTAGTGGCAAAATTGAGCTGTTTTTACTTAGAATGTAGATGTTTCCATAAGTTCACTCAGTGTGAAGAAAGTTTCTGGTATAATAGAGCTGAATTAACTCTCAGCATTTGCCTAGAAGAAACTTGAGGCAGCTTACACAACTTCAATATTTTTCAACCTGAAATTGCCTTTCTTCACATTTTGTATTCCTGAAACACTTTGCTTTTCCTTTTTCTCTCCAGTTTCAAAGGCCGTATGATTATTCACCTCCTTTTCGATTTGGAACAGTCCCAAATGGAAGCACAGAGAGGAATATCAGGAACAACTACCCTGATATGCATCTGTACATGACGAAGTATAATCAGAAAGGAGTTGAAGATGCCTTGGTCAGCTTGAAAACTGGGTAAGCTTTTTACCATGGATTTTAAAGAATACTGCAGACTCTGCAGGAACTGAGAAATATTGATCTGTACTAACTGTGATACTGAACAGACTGATGTCAGGCATGCTGTGTAGTACATGTTTTTTTTTTTTTTTTTCTTTATTCCCCAACTGCACTTATACAGCTACCAGAAAGGAAAGTTATTGCTTGTGATTTGTGTATTTTAAAACAGCATGCAATCTTCAATGTCCTATGTAAAATGGATGCAAAGCGCAGAATTAATATTTTTCAAATCTAAAGAAAGGTGATACAGATGGACCTGGATTTGGGTCTGGCCCAACACAAAACGTGATGTTTCGTACAGTCACTTTTTATCTTTGCAGAACTATCCTTCATTACTAGTATGTTTTCATGGGATTAATTTCTGACAATGCTTATTTGTCTGGACAATGTGCAACTACTTGTTATTTCTTTTCAACCTCCATCCGTTTGGTATGCTTTTAGGTCTACTCTTACATTTTATTCCCTCCTCTAATTAGCATGGCCCTGTACACTTACTGTTGCGTCTGAAGTATTGACTTGGATCTTTGTAAAATCTGTTGAGAAGAGGTAGTCTCAAAAGTATTATCTAATCCTGCTACTGGCAATCTTGGTAAATATTCTGGCAAACATTGTTATTCCTTAAGATCTGAGATTTAGACTTAACTGCCATTCATCCTTTTCTCTCTCTGAATTAGCCCATTCTGCCTGGTTGGACAAAGAGACAGAATTTTCATTTTTAATCCTCAAAGGTATAAGTGTGACTCACTGCTTGTGGCAGTGTTTATTTAGGATTGTTTTGTTTTGATGTGAGAAGCCCAAGTTACCCACAGTGTGTTTAAGTACATCTACTGCATCTCCTCCAATGGCTCTTTCAAGGCACATCTCGCCTGCTATTATTTATGGTGAACACAGGACACATTTCTTCCTATTCTGAATTAAGCTGTTACTTTGGTCCTTTTTTTGGGAACTGCTTGTCCTTTTAATTTTCACTCTCCTTCTCCCAAATATGTAGGAGGTTGTAACATGTTTCTTCTGCAAAAGCCCCTGAAGTCCCCAAATCTTTTCTTAGAGTGCAGGTTCCCTTCTTTAAGAAGTTATCCTTCCTGCTGTTTCCTTCTCTGCTGTCTCCATGTTGCTGTCTGGACTCCCTCTGTCATCATTTCTCAAGGCATTCTCAACTGGCATTTCTCAAGCACAGTTTGTCCATTCCTAAGAGACACACATATAATGTGAGATGAACCTCGCCCAACGTCTTCCAAGCTGGAGGCAGGGCTCCTGTTCTGACCAAGCCTGTGCAAGTTGTATTTCCTGGGTGACAGCTGCATTACATATTATAGATAGTTAGCTGAATGCTACCATTTCTGCTGTGAATTTTTAAAGAAGCTATCCTTAATTTCAGCCATTGCTAGCATTTGTTCAGTTGGATGGATAGGTTTAGTGAATGTATATTCCTTGTACTTTTCACCAACCATTTGTGCCACTGAAGGACCTGAAAAACTGCTGTTAGCTTTAAAATCAGGCCACCTGTCAGACACTTAAGCATGAAAAGGTGGGGGCTACCTGACCGCAAGGGAATTCAGGACATTCACTAAATCTCAGGCTGGCTGCTCATGTGCCAGCTGCTGCTCTTCCTTGAAAGCTTTAGTCCTTTTGACAGCATAAGCTATTAATTTTTTGTAGAATTCTTCTTTTTTTCCCCACCTTAGTTTCTTTCCTCTTCTAAGTGATTTCTCGGTGTGGACACCCCCAGGTGTCTACCTTGCTCCCCTTGACTGACATTTCTGTAGCAGATGGTGCAAATAAGCTGCCATGTGCAGTGTTTTCTGGATCAATATAAGTAACTGCTACATACAGCTGCACTCCTTGGTATTTTGTCTGATGGCACCTACAGAAGGATTAAACAGCATGCTATCAGCTGCTGAAGTTTCCTACAATAGAAGTGTCACTTTGTGTTTGCTTGTATCACAGGTTTGGACATGCCGGGAGGAGAGTAGCGTCAAGAGGGCTTACGCATTTTCTGCCTTCACTTTCTGCAGAGCAAGAGCTGTGCAAAGATCCAAAGTGGTAGTTGTGGGCAATAAACTCAGTTACAGCTCAGGCAGCATGATTGCACCTTCTTTTTTTGCTTCAGAGTGGTTTCTGTCTGGAGAGATGATTTTATTTATGACCAAACTGATCAGGTTCTGTCATCCTCACCTGTCACTTGCACCGTAAACCCACACAGATTTTCCCATTTGCTAAGATGTTTGGTGAGGATGTGATGCAGTTCCCGTGGCTGACACCTGGAGCTAAAAGCGTTCTGAATGAAAGAGATGAGACTGTACAATGTGGGACTGTAATAACTTGCATTCTGTGTAGGGAGGAGAATAGAAGAGCATAAGTGGGTGTTTGGTAGTGTATTACTGTTGCCTGCTGCTTCTTTTTCTCCAGACTCATTCTTCAAAAACATAATTTTTCACTTTTTCTATCAAATTTTCTGTTCTGTTGCTTAGTATGGTCCTCATTTTTATGTACCCACACTGTATTTCTTCCTTCCTTCCTCATGAATTGACAATTGTTTCTCTCTTCCAGGTAAAGTTTGCTCTTCTATCCTTATCTAGACTTGATCAAGCTATCACTTTCCTTACTTCACTCAATCCCATGATTTTTAATACATCTTGCCCCATGGAGCATATGTTGATACTTCAGAGAATGACCTGTCTGTCCTTCCTCAAACTGCTTCTGCTTCCGAGCATGTATATAATTTCTGTTTTCCTCTTCAGTATGTCTGTGTTCTGCTTACCTTATTACAGCTATTTTGTCTGTTTTCATCTTTATCTCTTGTCAAAGCTCTTCCTTTACTTTTATCTTTTTTCATCCTCATCATTGGTAGCGTACAACAAGCAATTTTTCTTACATATGGTGAAGCTTTCTTCTTCTGCACAGCTTTTTGAAAATGAACTATCTGGTAGTTATAGAATCATAGACTATAGACCTGGGAAGGACTTGCAAAGATTGTTCGGCTGAAATCTGCTGCTGCAAGTCAAACTACATAGTATCTGTGTTATTCCTGAGGAATGTTTGTATAGCCTGTATGTATTTTCAATCTCCCTTTTAAAACTACTTTTGCTTAATTGAAGACATAAGATTTAGTCCCCTGTAGTTCCTTATGTATAGTGTTTGATTCTAATTTTAAAGTGGCGCAAAAAAATACCAGCAAACAGGCAATACTTAATGACTGAATACTGCTACCCATGTGGCATCTGATCTAAACAGAATGAAACTATGAAGTAGTCTCTTGTCACAGTTCAGTGTCGTTTTGCTGTATCTCAAACTCTTAGCTTCTTTCGATGAGTTGTAATTAGTGTTAACTTCTTGAGATGTATTGGGAATATTTTGATTTTTGATAACGCTTTTACTACATATTCTTAAGTAAAATGGGAAAGAGAAAGCAGGAAGGAAACAAACATAAGGCTTCAGATACATGGATTTCTCTAAGTTTTTTTTTTTTTTTTCCCCTGTTTTGAGACATGCTCTTGTCCCTTTCCTCATTCTGAAAACAGTTTAAACAAATGGGTTTTTTTAATCTTGCTTTCTCACAAGAAGTGAAAAATCAGCTGCTTCATTCCAGTTGCTAAGGTAGCCAGGAAAACCCTCAAGGGCAGAAATATGGATAGAAAAGTGTATAAAATAAATGATGTTCCTGCTTTTATTTCTTGATCTGGTGTAGGGGTTAGAGTATTGCTGTACATGCAGAGATGTACATGCACACATCTGTGTCTGGGAAGCCTCGAGCAAAATACCCAACCCCTTACTGTTTTCATCTTTGAGAGGTGAAGTCAATAGTGTTTCAAAAATTAACTTACAATGAAAGCATCTGCATTTGTTTTTTTTTAATTAGAACAAACAGCTTCACTATGTGGGCAATACCTATCTTGTTCAATTAGCATTGAAAATGTTTAAGATCATTCTAGAAAGGAATCAACTAGGAAATGCTGCAAATCAGAACAGAAATGAGATTTTTGTTTCTGACTGACAGTGACATCATTCCTACTCCTTCTGGTGAATCCCCATGGGGGGGTTTCATTGCAGCTTACTTATGAAGACTTGTTGCTATCAATATGAAGACAAATTTATCAGTTATATTGGCTTTTCCACTTTGATAAGAAACTTTGCTTCTGAAAACATAAAAGAAATAAATCTGTAAAGTCTTAGTGATATCTACCTCTTGTCAATAGTGTCTTATTTCTGAGACTCATGGATACAGCTTTCAGAAAGCTGTTGAAAAGCAGAAGTTTCTGTATTTATTAATTAAAGGTATCAGTTTGCAACCAGGCCTGTTTAAAAGGGAGCAAAATTCACGCATCTTGTTATTGAAATATGACTTAATATTTTTCAAAATGGCAAAATATTGTTCCTCCTTCAATGTCGTTTAGTACTGAAAGTAATAATGATCTTACAAGCTTGTCAAAAAATGTACCAGTGTTTTTCCCTAAATTTCATGCATATAAGGGATCAGGTGAACCACATGTGCTGTGCTATGCGCAGATCTTCCGAATTGTTCTTTAGGCAGGACTGAGCAGCTCAGGAATTCTCCAGTGGTTTTTGCTCCTTTTCCTTAATGAAAACAGAAATAGCAGCTGTTTTCCTGAGCATTTTTCAGAAAAGTCTTTCAGACATCACCTAATGTGTTCTTGGTGGATGAAGTCCAGCTCTGTTAGAGCTGTGGTGACTCCTCTCTGTTCCTTGGATGTTTATTGATCAAACAAAGTTCTAAAAATGCATAATAAGCATTTGTTTCTATGCTGCATTTAATTAATCTACATTTCTAGAACCTCTGTACAAGAGAGACAAATCCTATTGATTTTGCTTCTTGAAGAGAGAATAAATTTTGGCGTAGGAAGTAGCTAATTACTGTGTAGTATTTACAGTGGCTGTTTAGGTTTGTTTGCTTCTGTTTGTCTTATATTTTTCCAGAAAAGGTTATAGTTAGAGTGCTCTTTTTACAGGCAAAACAACCTTACCTGTTGTAATTCTTCGGTGTGGCTATATCAGCTCACAGCTGTTGTGTTTGCATGTGGTGTTTCTCCATGTACGAGTGTTCTGCTCCTGTAAACTGTCAAGAGCAGAAAATGTAATGGTAATAAACTGGAAATGCATTTCATTTTCTCACCTTTGCTCCAGCACATTTACACTGGAATACTGTCTGAGATTTAACTGCCAATAGCTGAAATTAGAAAATTTAAATGGGAGACTCTCTTCTTACTATAGAGATAAAATGGGAAACTTTCACTTGCCTATTGCTTGTCACTGATGAATCCATCTAAATTTTTCTTCACTTTGTTAATTTTCCTGGATATGAGGACTGCAGCTGAGTAACACACAGTATATATCTTGTTTCAAGAGAAGAGATTGTCTAACTAATGCTGTGTTATGGCAGAGTGTTGATGTGAGGACTTTATTTCAGTTTCATTGCACAAAGCTGAGAATATAACTTGTTTCAAGGAAATTGCAGTAATGAATCCCTTGTGTTCCACAGGCAAGCAGCCCCTTGCTGTACAGCTGCAGACCCCTTTGCTGTTTGAGTGGTTTTCAGTTTTTATTTACAGCCACAGCTGTGACTATATGTTCAGGGATTTGGTGCTAAAGTTTATTTGGGACTCCATCTGCCTTCCTGATAAGGATTGCTATGCATGGTACACGTCAAGTTTAATACCTTACTCCATCATTGTCTGTGGTATACTGGCAAAAATACGAAGCTGCTTGATAAGAATGCTGTGGTGATTGCATTTCTGCACTGGTGGAGCCTCAGAAGGTGTGGCCTCAGATGCAGTGGGTTATCAAATCTGAGCTGTCCCCCAGGAAGATGCTGTTGGCCTGCAGGCATGTCCTGCTGCTATGTGATTTGTTAGGAACGTGTGATGATTCTATTCCTCAGCATTTTATCATGACAAACATAATGCTAGAAGAAACACCTGAACATACTAACTGAACAGTTTGAATAGCTTGAGAAGTTAATCTTCCCCGCAAGCACACTCTCCCATGTGGAAACGACAATATGGTTATTAAGTCTCTTAAGTTTTTTGGTCTGAATTGGATTTTTATGGTGCTTACAGTACTTATAAACTATCCAATTCACAGCTTTGCAGACTTGGTTGTTTGCTGAACAGATACAGACTGGTCAGAGGCTGTGCTGGCAGCTTCTGCAGTGGGTACAGGCCTAACCAGGAGGCAAACATCTCCATTTCTGTCAGCTGGAACACAATTCTGATTGTGCCCAGCAGGTCCTTCTGTTAATTAGGTCTGTCAATTAAAGTGGTGGTGTGCCTAAAGTAAAAAACAAAACAAACTTGTCTTTTAGGCAGCCAGCTGACAACTCCACTTGGATGCAAAAACAATTTCAATACTCTTTGCAGTATTTTCAATTTATTTTCACAGAAAAACTGTCATCAAAGTTTTAATCAAAGCAAAAACTTCCTAGTTTTTATTCTTTCTGTGGTTTGTACCTTTTCACCTAAAAAAAGGGAGGAAAATCTTTGAGAGAAATTACCTGTTTGAGAGAAGAATGAAATATTATCTTTTTTCATATAAAGCAGAAGTTCTTCATCATTCTTGTGGGCAGATAATAACAGCTTGCAACTGGAACTCAAATGTTCAGCAGAAATAAATTTTTAAACTTTTAATCTAGTGGCTCAATATTTTTTGATGGTTTCAGATTGACAACACCTTACAATATTTGTAATTGAGAATATTCACTCTTTTCTTAGACTTTTAACGTTACAGTGCATATAGCAGTTCCTTTTCCAAATTTTAAGAAATTGCCAGAGACTCTGAAGTGTGTTTGATGGAGGAAGGGAAAGGTTGGTGGGCAGCATCAGATATCTGTAGTCTGTAATAATTTATTGCTTGCAGCCATCCTGGATGACTGTTATTATACATGAAGAGAGAAACTGTGCTGGAGACAGCCTTAGCACAGGTGCTATTTTATGCCACTGAATTTGAAAATAATGTATTGAATCCTTAATATCCAGCTATCATTCTAAGAACTTGATGTTTTCCTGCTTTCTCATGACCTACTCTGCCAAGCTCTCTATTCTGACCCTGCTTGGGTTGTGTTCAGCACAAGCTTCAGAAACAGCATTAAAAAAATCAAATAAAGCAACCGAAATAACCATTTTTCAGATGGATGATCCTTGCTCCAGTCACATTTTTAACATGTCATGAAAAAGCAGCCTGTAATTGAAGTATGTACTGATCTTAATGAAGAGGGAATGGTGTTCTTCTCCTCAAAGTGTCTTTCAAAGTCTGAAAGCCTGAGAGATGCTGTGGGATACTCAGAATTCACCAGTTTAAACTACTAAATCTGAAACTGGTTTATTCAGGTGATGGGAAAAATAAGTTCCTGAGTCTGCATCTGCTGTTACTACAACAAAAATTATAATCTAAGACAGGAATTGGCCTTTTTTTTTTTTTAAGGAAAGTACTGAGTATTTAATCCAATTTGTATCTCTAAATGCTGTTTTCTTAAGGAGAAGTGTTTAAGAAAATTACTGTTGGTATTTTCATCACATCTATAGGATATTAATTTAAAAGATTTTTGTCAGACCCTGAAAGGGCAATTTATTGTCCAAGGTGATCATTCCTTTAAGGGGTGATAAACCCGAAATGTGACTCTGTGACAAAAGATGAGAAATTAATATTTCAGATAAGTCGCTGTCAATGGTACTCACAACTAATGGCCAGGAATATAAATTAGCTTAGAGGACTAATTTAACTAGCTTTTGGATTGTTCTACTTCCATACAAAGGCACCCACTAGACCATTTTTCTGAATATAACTTCTGGACATCTTTGGAGGCTGATGCTTAGAAGCATCCATTTCTGCAGCTTGTCTAAAAGACAAAATAAAAAATTCAATAGGGCTGTGAGACAGGACCATGGGAATGCCTTAGAAAAAAGCTGAACCGAACTTTAATTTTTCTCATCTGAAGCACTGATGAGTTCAGACTTTTGCCGTCAATTTTGTATGGAGAATGATATTTTCTGCCTGCATGCTTTCTGCCTCGTAGCTGGAGTGGAAATAGAGATGTAAAATACTTTCAGAACTTGTTTTTATGTAGTACTTATTAGTACTGACAAGTTGAAATTATCACAACTGTAGATTACTTGAGATTTTTTTGCTGTTTAAATGAAAGTGAAGACCATTCAGTTTGTCCTCTTTGCTCTCTCCCGTATAGTGTCTCTCTCTGTGTCTTTTCCCAGTTTGGCACCAGACCTTTGTAAAGTTCTGTATACTGTATACTGTTAAATTGGCATACTACATTCTGGAGATCAGGTGTTGTGAATATCAAAATTAAAACAAGCTCAGAAAGAAACTGAAGGAATTGGTGGAAGGTGAATAATTTGACAGCTGTTAAACGTGATGGAGTTTAATACAGCCTGTAGCACATGAAATATCCATTCATCTGAAGCTAAGAAGATCTATTCAGGGATAATAACATCCATACATGTCTTGTTTCTTTTTATTCTTCCTTAACCATCTATTGTTTGATAGTGTCATAGATTACTGGGACCAGGGTCTAAGCCAGTGAGGATCTACTGTCTGTGTATGGGATGTGTCTGTGTATGCCTCCTGGGAAACTTGTAAGTCAAACAGCAGTAAAGAAAGATCTAAACCTAACTTGGAGAGCAAGATGTTTGCCATGCTCCAGAATGTCTATTTATCCCTATCAGTTTTGACAGTAAGTACTAAATCATTATACAAATGCACTTTCCTTAAAACCATCTGAAGGATCTAATAATGTGAATAACAATTTTCTTCCTGGAATTCTATAAAAAAGAAATGTCTGCTGAACAATTTGGCCCATTCAGTATTTTCTGTCCTGGTTGACTGTGTTCAGGCATCTTCTGCAATCAATAGCTTCATTTAGTTTGGCATCAGATGGCTGGGGTAACTTAATTTCAATTTATGTTATGACACTTTCTTTTGGACTTCAATCTAATATTTGTTTCAGTGTTCATTCTAATTTTCATTTTGCTATTGCACTCAGGGGAATGATTTTCAATTGATGTTACAACTGTAGTCACCCAAGCTAGGAATTGGAAAGCTGATTTTCAACTGGGCAACTGCCATTTGTGCCGAAAGACTGCAGAGATACGAAAACATTTAAATTTGCTGTTCCATGTAGACACATCTTTCAGAGGAACTGTTCACTGAAGTATCAATTCTGAAATCTAATATCTTAAAAGAAACATGTGCCTGAATCAGCATAGCTGTCCTGCTTTTACTGCTAACGTTACTGCTAAAGTGAGCACAGTGTGGGGTTTGGACTACAAAGTGCCACCAAGCCGCCAGCACAGAGATAAAGACTTCCTGTGGCATTTCCATTTGTGGCAGGATTTTCTAGGATTGGTTTTTCCGATAGCTGATCCCCATTTCCCCGTCATTTGCTGTCCTTTCAGAAAATGTAGTTTTTCTCACATTCTTGTATTTTTTTCCCATGTGCTAAAAAGTCTAAATAAATAACAGACTGGGTAGAACTTAATGTGCTATTCCAGGGCACTTTCTGGGTGAGGTTGGTTCTTACAGGCTTTGAAAAACAGGCAACTACTAATAATGGCATTTAGAGGGTTATTCAGATCTAGGAAAGCACTTGTAGTAATTTATTTCTAATTCCTTTACTCAGTACCTGAGTGTTCTTTTGACTTTTCTGAATAAAAAAAAAAAAAAAAAAAAAATCTCCTGTGTCTATATTACCATTTTTTAGGTAAAGCAGTTATTTATCTAATATCTTTAAATATTACCAAGTACCTGGAAGTAAAATGAACAGGTGAAAGGAGCTATACCCCATCTAACCACTTTTCTGTTGAGAAGAAGCTATTCTAAGTTTTAGTATTCATTTGATTTGGGGATGAGATCAGGTGCTTGGTGAACTGTGCTGGATTTATCCTTCATTATGCTATTGTAACTGGGACAAAACCTTTAATCTAAAAATATATTCCCTTACTCGACTTTTCAAATTTTGTGTTTTGATAAACTGACGCTTTGCAAGTACTTCATTGCTTGGCTTCTAAGACCTGAAGTGGGACACCATTCCATTGTATAAATTAATCATAAAGACACACTAAATTTTCCATTATTTTGTTGCTAAGAGAAATGTTATAGGGACTGGGAAGGTAGGTGGACAGAGGTGTGGTGGATGGGAGCTCCTGTGAGTGAGGAGAGTGAATATGCCCCTTCAGGTAACCACAGCCAAGTGATGCAGGAAGCTTCACGGCAGCTTTTCTGGCAACCTGAGATTGCCCTGACAGGTGAGGTGAAGGCTCCACAATCTCTCACGTCAGTGTTAATGCCTGTCAGAGCTTGCTCTTTCAATTTTTGTGTCTACATTTTCTGTGTGAAGATTGAAGTGAGGACAGTTTGAGCTGGGAGAAAAGCTGAAAGCTCATTCCCTGCTAATGAGTTCATCGCTTAACTGGGTTAAACTTTGCTAACCTGCGTTGTTGCAGGGGGGTGGTTGTTAAATTTTCCCCTAATGAATTGTCAGTGTCAAGATGTCAAGAAATTCATCCGGTATATGTGAACTTTAGGTGTGTGTGGAGCCATTAGAATATGTGGTAAAAGATAAAGTCACTGTTGGAGAGGAATTGTCATCAGATAACCTGAAATGCATTTTAGTCAAAACTGGGTAGCGGAAATCATCAGTCCTTCATGCTGAAGGTTAAATACTTGCTTCTCTTGCTCCAGCAATATTGAAGTGTCACTTTAGAGCACTTTCACTAAAACCTTGTCTTCAGAGCAACCTTCTTTCCCTTTGACTGCTGTGTCATTCCATGGTGACCTTTTGGCATTAGATTCCCTGGACACAGTTTTAGAGATGCACAAATGACATTGTGTCTCTTGTTGTGCACTCTTAGCATACTTTCTTTTATCCCTTCCGTCAATAAAGAAGGGATAAAATGTAAATTATTAGATTTGTAATACATCTATAAATCTGTAATGTAAATCCATCATTTTTTAAAGCCAGGATTTTAGCACTTGCTGCCTTCCCAGCAATGGTATTTACGATCTCTAAAATACATGTTTATATTTAATCCAGCTTTAAGTGGATACCAGTTTTTTGCCTAATATAGATACTACTTTAAGGGTCATGTAAGGCATCTATTCTGCAGACTATGCAATTTATTTTAAAAAGCAAAAAAGCTGAAAAGTAATAGGTTTTTTTTCAGAATATTTTGAAAACGAGCTGTGTCTTTCCAAAATTCAAGTGTTATTGATGATAGGGGTGGGGATAAAGAGGGGAGGACAAAGGTGATGTTAAAAGTAATGTTTGAGGATTCACTGACTTGCAGTCTGATATTTGTAATAAGAGTAATTTCAAATATTATGTTTCCAAAAGACACAACTGGAGCATTAGGAAACAGGTATGACACTTGGTATGTAATAATCGTTGTAGTATCTTTTGCATTTATTTACAACCAAATTTGAGGAATAACATCTCTTTGTTTTTAAGTCACACAGGCAGATTTCAAAAATAGGTCTGATTCCATTCACTATCTTTCCTCAGAATAAAACTTATGTAATTGTAATGAATAATTATTCTGAAATATGTAATAGACCTTTGATTTTTCAGAACAAGCCCCAGAAGGTGCATATTTGAGTTAAAAGGTACTTTGCATCAAAAATGATGTAGAAAAGTCATTGCAATAGCGCTGTTCACAGCAAAATGCAATGCAAGCAAATTGCTGTGATGGTGCACTTCATATATTACATGTGTTCTGGTTTTCTGTAAGTCAAATCTGTGTTAGTAATAATTCACAGCTTTTGTCTGGCCATGAAAAGAACATATTTGGAGTGTTAGAAAACATGAAGAAATGAGAATGAGAAAAATTGATTCTGAAGTTAATGTTTTGGCTCTGACAGATGAACACTGCACTGAATAGTACCCACTTTAGCAAGAAATTAATTCTGCTGTAGATATTGTATGTTTGGATTTACTTCAGTAGTTGAAAACTGGAAAGTGATTTCAGTCATGCTCCAATTTTTCTGATTCTCAATGGAAACACAGTATTATTTGTTCCATAGACACTAGTGCTTGACAGTAAAATAGAAGAATGCGAATGAACAGGGATGCGTTAAAGCATCCCTCTCATTTTCTGAATACTATGACACAGGTCATAGCAGGGCACAAAGTAGCTGAAAGTGATTGATTTCTACTGTGCTGGAATACTGTTTGTGTCTCCAGAACTACTGAGCAGATTGCCGTTTTAGATTTTTCCCTCTTCTTACATCAAGAAAACCAAATCACTGAAGGATCATGGAGTGGGTTAAGGAAGCAAATTAATGTTTTTCATTGGAACTATACCTCTGCTTTTGAGGAATAAACTGTGACTAATAAAAGAGCATTTTCCTAATCCTGCTTTTCCATTTTTGTCATAGGAATTAGATGAAAAGTATGTGCCAATAATAAAATGGGGAAAATTATAGGGAAGTGTTTTCAGCTTTTTGAAATTACTTTTCTATACCTTTTCCTCTTTTTTTTTTTCTTTACGCAGGCATTTCTGAATGTGCACAACAACACTTTAGAGTATTGGGGTTTGCAGTAGCTATTCTAATTTTTCAACTCTCATACTTCTTGGTAACTCATAAACACTTGGGGACAAGACTGTCCACATTTGTTTTTCACAGATTTCCCACTTCAAACTATTACATTCAATAATGCTCTTTTGTAATTTATTTTTTTTTAAGAATTATTCAAATTAATATTTTTTTAGCACCTAATGTTCTCACCGCTCCCTTTCCTCTTTGTGCTTGTTAGGTAATGAAGGACATTTGCCTTTGTAGTCTCTTGTATATAAATATTCCAAAATGTTTATTTTCTCTCCTACCCAGGGTTATTATAGTAGTTCCAAAGTTTACAAACCTGCCAGTTGCTCAGATGAGTCATAACACTGTAGTCCTGTTCCTCTGTGTTCATTGAAGATGCCTGGCACGTTTAGCTACTTCATGGCAGTTATAAATCTTGTTTCTTGCTGCACTCCAGTTTCTATAGTTCTCTTTCATCTTTCTAATAATTCCTAGCAGTTTATTTAAACCTACACAATGTGAAAAAGCTTTTTGCCTTCTGAAACGGCTGCACTGAAATGACAAGTTAATTGATTCATTTTTACATGACTAAGGTTTGCAAGAGGCTTTGAGCCTTTCTTGATGTGGGGTGCTGTTCTTGGTGCGTGTAAGCTGTTTTACAGTGAATATGTAACTTAAATAGCAGAGTGGTCAGCACTCAGACTAATACAAAGCTTCTCAGTTCTGTAGCACAGTTGAATTTTACTGCCATGAGAGGGAAGTTCATGGGGATTGCCAGTCTGTCTGTAGTCAAAGAAGAGAAAGAAGAAAAGGGTGAGCTGGAGCACAGACCCAGACTTGCCAGTCCTGCCTTGAGAGTGACAAGACAAGAATGAGCTACTGCATTCAGCAGTCACTGCCGTGCACACAGCCTGGCTCTTCCATCAGTGCCAAGCAAAACAGCAGATGTGGCTTTCCCCACATAGACATAGCAGGAAGGAAAGTCCTCTGTGGCCCCAGCAGCCTGCTGGCCTGTGCACATGCCTGCTCTGCCTTCTTCCGGAGCTTATGCTCACTGCCATCTTTGCAAACAACTCGGAAAGGGACAAATTTTTAGACTTCGCCAGATTTTGCTGTCTGTTGTTAGGAACCCTTACTGGGGAATATTTGAAGTTGTCTGAAAGTTCTCAAAAATTCCATGTCAGGAAATTCACCTACTAATAGTGGAAGAGTTGGGTGCCCTCATATCTGAGACCTGCAGTCGTGGCTTCTTACTCCCTGCCCACGCTGCAGGGGTACATCATGTTCTGAAGATCTGCAAAGAATAGTACTTCTGTGATCAGCACATGATGAAGAGATAATTAAGCCTTGAGAGGTTATAAAATTTATGCTGGAAATGTACAAAATCCATTCTGAATATGAGTTTGTATTTGTAGACAGCAAGACTTTTTCAGGGCAATCAACTTTTTGATTTACAGTTTGGACATTGGGCAGCAACTGACAGCAGAACCTCTCAGTGCTCAGCATCTGTCAGGAAAGTACTTCGTGTTTTTAAATAGATTTACGTACTGAGATGTATTATGACCTTATAGAAGTAATACAGAGAAGACCCTCGAAAGCAAAGCCTTCTGCATCTTTGGGACCTGCTTTCCGTATGTGTACCCACCGCAGCTGGTGCCAGACTCCCTGGAAAGCTGGGGAGGTGGGTCCACAGTGAGTGAGTGACACTGTGATTGTGCCTTGTCTTTCTGTCCCAAGGCTTTACTACACTGCTCAATAATTAAAAGGCAAGCTGCACATGAAGAGTGTGATTTCTGAGGTAGCACAAGGCTGTTGCCCTGGAGTCTTTAGGGAAGATATCTTTTTCCTCTGTATTTCTGACTGCGTCTGTTTTGACAGAAGAATAGCTGACTCTATATTTTCTCTGTGTTTACCAGCATGTGTTTTATATGCTTACATTGCAAAACTGTAAGTCCCAGAATAAACAGATGACAAATTCTAGAGTGTATTTTAACTTAGGTTGCTGCAGTCTCTGCCCACAGAGAGGAGCATTACCTTCCAGTCCCTTGCCTGAGCCACTGAATGGGGAAGTGTCTTTCCTTCCCCACAGAAAACTACGGAGGTCTAAAAGTATGATATTGGATTGTATTGATTATGGTAATTCTCTGCTGTAGATGAGAAATGTTACAAGTATCTTAAGGGTACAGCAGTTTTCTTCCCTTGTGTGCCTACCGCCGTGGATTTTCATTCTTCCTTTGTGCATAAACCAGATTTTCTCTAAAGTACTGAATCAAAGCAAATCATTTAGAAAACTGTCTGGTCTTGTGCTGAAGGCTGCAGGCTTGGGCAACACCCCAGCACCCTCTTGGCTATTTCCAGTTTGGTTACCCTCAGTGCTAGGTAGCCATCTATGTCTTATTTCTGGATTGAATTTGTGACACGTCACCTACCAGGTATTTAGGAATTGTTTTCTCCTTGTGAAATTACCCATTTAAAGGAAGGTGAAGGTTGCACTTTCAGCATTGATGGAGCTAAGCTCACTTTTAAGATTACAATTGTGCCAACTGAATTTTAGGGAAGAGTGGAAAAACAAAGGAAATGATGGTCCGGCTATTTCTTTTAATGGTTGCATGAGCCACCTGTAATTTCACTAAACTAACTCCTTCACTAAATTCCAGTTTGATGACTTGAATGGTGACTGTTGGGTTAAGTATCCTTGAAGGGAAGCAATAAAGAACAGTAACTAACTCACTTTACAATGCTTCTTAAAAACTGCCTCTTTTCCTTTCTTTTCATTACTGGTTTTGTTTTCCTCTATTTTGTTGTATTCCCTGTATATAATGGGAGATTATCCCATTCTTATATTTTCAGGTAGATGGGCTGCAAGGCTTAAGCTTTTCCACAACAAGTTCCTTCATTTCCTGCTGTGCTCCAGGAACTGTGAATCAGAAAGAAATATTTTCTATAATTTTTTAAGCAAGATTTACACAACTATATGAGATATGCTGCAGTACCTTCTTCTGTCTTAACAAAGACTTAACTTCCACCTTCATTGTTTGTTTTTCGAAAGAGACAAAATAAGGCTGTGTGTGAAAAACCGGTGAAGTCACATTTTTAATCTCATTCTGTATTTTAAATAAACAAATTAGTTATTGTTGTTTCAATGCTAAATTCTCTATTGTCATTTGTGTTGGGTTTTTTGGGGATAATTTTGCATCTTAAGATACTTAGGATCTGTTTTGAGAGCAAAGATACAAAGATAACAGGGCAAGAGTTTGTAGCTTGGTTTCTCCTGCTCAGTATTTTTTAACAGCATCCCTTAAAATAGAAATGCAAAACTATGTGTCCTACTTTCTCCTCACTAAAATAGATGCCTTTTGTTAATTTTAGATACAGCAGAGCAGGATATGTATTAATGATATCAAAGAATCCATATGATATTCAACAGGGTCCTATCATCAAGGACAAAAGAAGTCTGACAACAGCTGTCCCTAATGATTTGGTTTGTAAAATGTTTTCTTTTATTTCAGAAAGTTGGATGCTTTCATCTATGATGCAGCGGTGCTGAATTACAAGGCTGGAAGAGATGAAGGCTGCAAACTTGTCACAATAGGGAGTGGATACATCTTTGCCACTACGGGCTATGGAATAGCACTTCAGAAAGGATCACCTTGGAAGAGACAAATTGATCTAGCCCTCCTTCAGTTTGTTGGAGATGGTAGGCACCGATCTTTTCTCCTTTCTTTTCTTTACGTATGCATACTGTTATCTTACAGTCTTTATAAAAACACAAACAAATGCAAAACAAATGAGTAAAATTGTTCTCAGTGCTGAGACAGAAATTCTTTTCCACTCTGTTCTAACTCACCTCACTGTCAAGGACGTTTGCATCTATTTTCAGAAAGTGCTTTCATATACATCACAAAGTAACGCTTGTGTCCATGTTAGAGAGCATTTCTAAATTTATTTATTTTCCTTTTTTATTTTTGCCTTTGAGCAATTCTTGAGGAGTTATTTATCAGCATGACTGTTTTGGTCTTTAAATTGTTTATATCAGTTCTGAACTGGTGTGAGTGATTGCTAATCTGGGATGGATTAATTTAACCTTCTGGTAAAAGAATGTTTATGGAATTGAAGTAGGGTAACTGGTTTTATTAGATTTCAAACAGCTATTTTTCATTCTAACACAAAACCAGAAGAATTGTAGGTCCTCTTGGCACTTCTGCCCTGCAGAAGTAGAAGACTTACTGCACATCTTTGATATTTTTGTAAACAGTAATAACAACTCATTCTCCATATAGGACTTAAAATACATTTTGATTGAACAAATGTTTTTTTGCTACAGTGAAACTTTCACATGTGCATACGAATGAAAATATGGTGGTTAAAAAAAAATCTGTGCTTTGACTGACTAAAATCTTCCATCAAATTGGAATATGGTGTGTGTTACATAATCATTTTGATTTTTATTTTTAAACAGGTGCACGCGTTAACTTTGCATTTCTCTGTCAGTGAAAAACAGGGCTTTACTGAAAGATAAATATGGAGTTAAGGTCACCAATAACATGCCATTGAGACTGAAAATGGTAAATTTCTGTATAATAGGATAATTTAAATGGCAAAGTGCAGGACCTTAGCTTAGTGGCTTCCTGTTCCATAAAAAACCCAAGATGTTAATTTTGATACTGGAGGCAGTGAGTGTGTTACTCTTCTAGCACATGGATTTTATTCCTATTGTAATACTAAATGACTGAAAGAGATGTAATCATCATGGCTGATGCATTTTCTCTGGTGTACATAGATACTAGAGTCATCATTATTGATCTGTTAGATTTAGAGAAGCTCATGGAAGAAACATTGCTTATTTCTGCTAAGGGATGAATATCTAACCCATAATAGGTTTCAAGCAAGAACATAATCTTTTTTAAGCAGTTGCAATTAATTGGCTGAAATCTTTGCTTTATTTTTCTATTTGTGAATGTTTTATGAATAGACTGTAATACAATTAAGAAGTGCTAGGTGCTCTAATTCTGACCCATTTTTAGATGGGGAATTTGAACCAGAGAAGTTAAATTATTTGTCCCATACTAAATAAGAAAATGCTTCTGTAGCCTGAAGGAGGATTTGAGGTGTCTTTATCAGTGGTGGGCTAACCCCTCTAGTTGTTACCAGGGCATTGCTGAGGTTTTAATTCTTTTCACTTTGCATTTTCTTCATGCTTACTCTTTCATCATTTTTAATACTTCTTATCAAACAAAAAGAAATTAAATCACAGGGAAAGGAAGTAAATGAAATAGAAGGGAAAGTATTTGAAGCAATGCAAGAAAAAGCTCATAAAAATAAGTACTGCATCACTTTGTCTCTGAATATCAGGGAGAAAACAAAATGGATGGAGGGAAAGAGGAAAAAATTTTATCATGTATTTATACTTTGACCTGGGGACTTACATCACATATGAATGCTTTTATCTTTAACCCATTTTTAATAGCTGAAAATAATACAGATGATTGTCTATGAAACTCAGTATTAAAACTTCCAGATGAACAATTTATAGAATTGCAGTAGATACAGTTGTACCCAGCTGGACGAAACCTTGTCATGAAATGTCTGCTCCTGTGTTAATCTTGCTCACATATTACTTTAGAAGATAATCAAAAGTTTTGAATGCATAATCCAGGGGGAATGCAAATGTACTTATGACATTTTTTTCTGGGGCATTTTTCAGTACTTGTAGAAGGCATTCTGAAAAACCCATGAATACTAAAATGTTCATGCTCTCTTTTAGAGGATCCCTAAATTTGTTCAGAAAGTGGTGTGGCACTGTTAAAGAGAATAGCAGTTGGACATATATGAACTGTAGGAATTATTGTATGTATGTTTCCTTTAGTCCCAGAAATGTTTGCTACCTTGTCTCACTTTTTGGCGTCATGGAATCATTCAGGTTGGAAAAGACACTTGGGATCATCAAGTCCAAACGTCAACCCTACTCTACAAAGTTCTCCCCTAAACCATATCCCCCAAGACCACATCTAAACAACTCTTAAACATCTCCAGGGATGGTGACTCAACCACCTCCCTGGGCAGCCTATTCCAGTACCTGACTACTTTCTGTGAAAAATTTTTTCCTAATACCCAGTCTGAACCTACCCCATTGCAGGTTGAAGTAATTCCTTCTTGTTCTATCGCTGATTACCTTTGAGAAGAGACCAGCACCAGCCTTTCTACAATGTTCTTTCAGGTAGTTGTAGAGAATGATGAGGTCTCCTCTTAGCCTCCTCTTCCTCAAACTAAACAGTCCCATCTCTTTCAGTTACTCTTCAAAAGATTTATTCTCCAGGCCCTTCACCAGCTTCGTTGCCTTCCTCTGCATTTGCTCCAGCACCTCGACATCTCTCTTGTATTGAGGTGCCCAAAACTGGACCCAATACTCAAGGTGTGGCCTCACCAGTGCTGAGTCCAGGGGGACAATCACCTCCCTACTCCTGCTGGTCACACTGTTTCTGATACAGGCCAGGATGCCAGTGGCTTTCTTGGCCACCTGGGCACACTGCTGGCTCATGTTCACCCACTTGTCAATTAGAACTCCCAGGTCCTTTTCTGCCAGGCAGCTTTCCAGCCACACTTCCCCCAGCCTGTAGTGTTGCATGGGGTTGTTATGGCCCAAATGCAGGACCTGGCGCTTGGTCTAGATTATAAGTTTCAGGCAGAAAACCTAAGCAAACAAATGGGATAAGAAAAAAGTAAAACAAAACCTGAAAAGTGATACTGAGGTTGAAATTTTTCTACTGATTTATAAAGTATATTGCAGGTGAACTGAAACAAAAGACCAGAAAGTTAAATGTAAAGAGTGATTGCCTGGAACTAGCATGACTTGATTTTGTAATCTACATCCAACTTCAGGCGTTTGATGAGTAATCTTTTTTAGCTATGAACTTACATAACTGCTTTGCTGAATTAGAAGGGATAAATCCAGAGTTCAGACCAACATCACTTTGCTGTATCACTAAAAATCTCTTTGAAGTTGTCTGCACTAAAAGCAAGAATGGTTGGGGGGAGAGTTTCATCTTAAGATGGTACTCCTGGGAAAGCCTCAGTGGAGTTTGAATGAGGTTGTTAAGTAAACAGGCAAACACAAATGGAAGCAGAAATACTTCTTTCGTGTGTATAGCCTCTGCAGGATTTATCATTCTCTAAGACAGCCTAGAAACAGCAAAGCGCCTTGTAGTATTGAATTATTATTCGATATATGGAGAAGAACATTCATCACAGTATGGAATAATTTCAATGAGTGATTATAAAGCTAATGAGTTTCAGAACTGTAAGAAAAAAAATCCTAATGAGTTGAACAAACAGCATTTCCTGATATTAATGTTATGTTAATAAGAGGAGAGAACCCTTTGGGTGATGCTAGATATTTGGATAAGACCAAGTAATTTGTTTAAAAATATATCTGATTGCACCTACAAAAATCCATGATCTCATCTCTCTTTTACATTTACACGGTACCAAGATAGCCTTTTGAAATGTGTTTTAGATCTTTCAATTTCCTCTTCATGTCTTTCTCCTGTGATGTTTCTTATTTGATTTTTCCTTGCTTCTGCTCTACTCTCCTATCCAAGCCAATTCACATACACATTGAAATGAAATCTTTTGCATGGTGGATAGGAACCTTTTCCCTCTTCCTTGCTGATGTAAAACACCCAGCTGAAGTATTAATAACTCATTCATGCAGGAGCATCTTTTCAGACTTTCCAAAGCATGATGCTTTTTCTGCATTAAAGTCAATGCCTTTGAACCATCTTTTTTTACCTTGTTGGCACTGGAAAAAAATTAAGGTAAATACAGAGGGATGTAGGTTTCTCTGCTTGGTTCACATAGATAGCCCTGTTCATTGAAAGTTGAGATGAATGTGCATTTGTTAATATAAGATTAATTGTTTTGGAACACAGAATCTTTTTAATATAAAGAGTTTGGAAGTGATGTTTTTGGTATAAAGGATATGAGTGGAGTGTATTACTAGTGCATTTCTGGTTTTGTACATCATGCTATCTGTACATCACATCTCATTATCTGCAAAAACTTCCAGTTGATGATTGGCATCTGCAGTTTTGTTTAGTTGATCATCAGGGTGAATCTCTAAAGCGCAGCAGTAGTTGTGAATTTTCTTGGCTTGCTGGGTCACAAGGCAAAACTTGCATTGTTTTTAAACAGAAAAAACCAAATATTTCTACTGAGACACAGAACACTGTTTCTCAATCTTCTGTTGAGAAATAGAAACACCCAGGAGTTCAAAAGCAACCAAAACTATATGGCTGCTGAGAAGCAGCACTATCATTTTGTTTGGATCTTCCACCCACAGCCACAGGAATGTGTCAGAACAGAAATGTTGTGCACTGAAAAATCGCATGATATGTGATTGATTTCTTTTATAAACCTCTGTAAAGAGCAGCTGGGCAGGCTGACATACCCAGAATCCAGCATGTTACCCTAGCAGCTGTCAACTGCTTTTTTGTGCTGGCTTGCCATTTGATAAGTGTAGTGAAGGCTCAGACACACAGCCTGCATAATTTAGCAAGCCTATAACTGCTGGGCTGCAACGTTTGTGAAGGCACCCATGTTCCTCCAGCCTTCAATGGTAGAACTTTTGGCCAGCTGTCTGAAGGCCCAAGTATTGGGCTGGCTTGGGCTAAATGGTGCCATGTGAAGCAGAGTGGTATTTTTCAAACAATGCCATCCAACGTAGTCTGAAAAACATTGCTTCTGAAACCTATAGAATCATGTCTTTGGGATTTGGAGCAGAATCACTGGTGCCTAGTAGGTGAGGAGAATTTATTTCCCTTTTTCTTTTTCTTCATTTATGAGCAAATGAGGTTATTGAACTGCAAATGACAGCGCTGCTTTGGGATTAGGAGACTAAGAGGGCTTCGGAGTGTGCATGGGATGGAGAGAAGGACAGCAAGGAGCCTTTAACAATGGGGGATGCAGCAGAAACAGAGGGATAAAAGATACACGAGAGCAGAATTGGATGGAAATGAGGAACAGGAAACTGCTGGTAAAGCAAGCAAGTTTGAGGAGGAGTGGGAGAATATCAGCCAGCTGGCCAGGTTAAGCATCTGCTCGTGTGAGGTATTTGTAATGTATTGCCACTACCTGCAGGTTCTGCGCTTAGTTCAAATGAAGGTCTGGGAAGGGATTTGCCGGCAAAGGGGGGCAGATGGCATAGCTGTATTAAGCCCTTAACCCTTAAAACTGCAACTTCTAAAGCAATTAGAGACACGGAGGTGTAAAGAAGAAAACTGGGTTTGGTAAGAGTTTCCACAGAAAGTCTGTTATCCCCTTCCTAATTACTTTCAGTTCTGGTTAATCTTTATGTGCTTTTAGGACAGCTTAGTACGCTAAGAAGTCTTTTCCTGGGTGGATAATTGCTTCCCTCTCCTTAGGGGTAATAGGTAACTGTGGAAATGGGATTTGCCCCCTTACATCTGGAAGAAGAAAGTTTTTTGCTATTTTTTTTTTTTTCATATTTTAGCATAAGCCTTACAAATCACTGTCTAGATTATAAGTGTACCAGTGTGACTCACACTGGCTGTTAAAGACCAAGAAGGAAATACATATGCAATTATAAGGACATATTTTCAGTGCGTGCTGCTCAGGCAGAATACACCCACAATCCCAGTGATTTTCTGTTTATATATTTAGTGTCCTCCTTAAGCAGTGGGTGGAACAAATGTGACTGGAGAGTGTGAGTGTATAAGTGGAGAGGGTTTGTGTAGCTCAACAAGAGTTAGAGGGATTGTAATATTGAAAGTCATGCTTAAGAGTTCCGTTAATTCATCCTTAACTAATGGGGGCATGCAGAGTGCAGTCATTAGCTCACAATAAGTTTATTGCTGTCAGTCATCTGTGCCCCTCTTGCTATTTATACAGAGGGTGATAATTCAGAAAATAAGGGTAAGAGAGATTGTTTGGCAGGATCCGGACTGAATTAAGAAAGTTTCTGTGCTTTTATATAATGTCTGCTATGAAACATGCTGTATGGATCATTTAAGTAGGTCAAATTGAAATTGAAGAGCTTATTGAACCAAATGCACATCAACCCATTTGGCTTCTGACTCCTCTATTCAGGGTAAAGACCCTCTTGTGTTAGGGTCTCCAAGTGATGGGTGCTTCCTTCCTCCTCTGCCACTTAGTGGGAGTTCTCACCAGAGGAAGTGTGAAACAGTCTGTCCCTATATTTGAAAACTACCTTTTGTCCAGTCTGAATAAGCAGATGATTCTGCCAGTGCAGACACAGTCTGTTGAAGATGACGCCCTACATCTGACCAATGTGAAGGTATATATTTAACTCTTTTTTTTCAAGATCTGTAAGTGGTTTATGTCAGTTTTCTTTACTTGCATGCTGTCTGCTCAGGCTGAACCTCAGGTTAGTGCTTTGCACAACTCCTCGCCCCTTATACCATCAATACCAGCCTGTTTCTTCTTGCACCTTCTGCTCTGTCACATGCACTGTGATCTCCTGCTGAGGTGGCCTCCTCCTGCCCTGCACCTTATACAAGTCTGGGGGTGTGCTGGCACTTAGAGGTCTATGGTACTTAACCAATAAAACAACAAAGACATCGGGCTGCAGCTCAGCTTTCCTCTCTTGGACAGAGCATCGTTTCCTTGCTGGCCCTAGGCATGTTCCTGCAGAATACGCAGACTCCCTTAGGGATGGTTGCAGAGTGAAGCAACACAATGTAGGGGAGAATTATTTTCCAGACAACCCTCATTCATGCAAGACAATGTTTTTTGGAGTCAGAGGAGGGTCACTTTCCATGCAGCTGCAGTTGCCTGATGTGTCTGCTGCAGGATCCAGCATTGGTGCAGGTGTATCTGGCACTGGGGGTTTCCAAAACTCAGGTGGCTGCAAGTACCTTTGTACAGTGGATCTCTCAGCGTAAACCCAGTCTCTCACTCACACTTGAGAGAGCAGTACCCCATCTTCAGAAATGCCACTGCCATGGAAACCCCCACTAGGTTATTTTTTGTCAGTTTGTTTTTGGTTTGCTGCTTCCTCAAGTTCTGTTGGCATCTCAGTGCCAGGTTTTGGTATGCAGTAAGGTGAGGGTACAGGCTGGCATTCTGAACCACGTTCAAATTGTCATTTGTGAACAGCACTTGAAGTGTGAATTTTTATTTTTTTTAATCCAGAAGGAACTGATAAAATGGATTTCTTCTCCTTTTATGTGTGAGAATAATTAAATAGGTTAAAATTAAGGTAAGAACTTGATGAAAATACCTCTCCAGAGTACCTACGGAGGTAGTGGAGGTGGCCTGTGAACCATCAGTGATTACCTCCAGGAACTGATGGCTTTAACCAACATGGCTAAAGTGTAGCAGAAAAGCACCTGTCTTTTAAAGAAGAAAAATAAGAACTCAGTGAATTATAGATTTTAGTGCTGATAAAAATATTAAAACAAATTATTTAGCAATTTAATTTGATCATTTAGAGGGTAATAAAAGAATCAAAATTTCAAAGTCAATTTTCCCATTGCAAATCTTGCAAAATTAATGTAATTACTCATCGGATAGGATAACTGTTCTTGCAGAGAATGTAGATAAGTGAAATAATAAATTCTTCACAAGGACCATTTCTGTTTTCTTTTCCATTTACTCAATGCTTTGACTATAATCACTGTTTATATTATGCTGATTATTCTCCCCTCACATAACTTTTATCTAGTGGCTTCTTGACAAGCATTCCTCATGTGTAGAGCTAATTCCAAAGTCATATCTCTGTCTGTTAGTATTTCTTTAATTTCCCTCCATCAAACAGTCTGTCCAGACTTCTGCTGGTGATGTTTCCCGTGGCGGCTGGCTGCATGCAGTACACCTTTTAAAACCAGTGTCTCAGAATTCTGTCTGCTATTTCGGATTGTCATGAGTCTGTGCTTAATCTGGCTATATTCCCAAATCACACTAAAACCCAGCCCAGGTTTGGCTTACTACCCAAGAGTGAAGCTCAAAGGAGGTAAATCACGGGCTTTGTTTGATTTTGGGGGTGTTTTTCTACCAGGATGATTCTCAACCGATGGCTGTACTGGCTGGGATTGTGCCCTTTGCTTGTCAGCAGCTGTGGAGGGGAGAAGGATAAAAGCCCCGTAGCTGTGGACTAGGAGAAGGGGGCTGGAGGCACTACCGGGCACTCAGCACTTCTGATGCTTGTTACCTACTATAGGCTATAGATGTCCACTCTTGGTTTTGCCATCAGGAGGATACAGATTCCCTATTGCTGTCACTTTTCCCAATGTTTGTGTCCTCACAAGAGAGGGGAGGGGAGAACATGTTCAGTGGCCCTCAAGCTTCAGAGGTCTTGCTTTCTTTCCTGGAATGGAGCCACAAGTTGATTTTATTATTTGCTTTTTAAATAAGCAGCAAAGAAGGTTATCCAAGTCTGTTTGTTCCGGGTTTGGATTTAATTATAAAACTTTGTGCTTGAGTATTTCTGGCAAATTTGTAACTAGGGACGTACTTGAGTGATAATGAAAGACTATTTTTTTTTTTTTCTACTAATCATGAGGAAGGCATCAGACAAGTATTGAAGAACTGTTACTCC
>JAVSBS010016346.1:27349-44077 GCA_033124195.1 Coracias cyanogaster | reverse complement strand
TTATGTTCCTTTTAGTAAGTACCTGAAGTGAAAACCAAAAGCCTTAAATTAAGTCTGATTAAAATTTATAAGTAACTTGAGACCCCTTTAATAGATGCAGCCATGAACTCCATTAACACGTGGTTCACTGTGGCCTGGCATTTATATATATTGAGGCTGCTGACTTAGATTTCCAAGGTCTGTCTTGCGGGATGTTTGCTAATTAGAATTGTGCACACATGGAAACAACTGAACTCTCCAATGCCTGGTAATCACAAATTACTGACCTTTCGATTGCCAGGACTAGTATATTGATAGGTGTCATCGCCCTACACATTCACCTCACAAGTTAGACCACGCAAAAGGATTTGAAAGATGACAATATTCCTCCAAAAGGACTCAATTCTTTTAAATATTTTTTTTCCAATGTAGTCTGTATAGTTATAGTTTAATGTTTTGAATTCCAACTCCAGGATAAGTTTGGCTGCTTTTTATAAGAAATGAATCAAGACCCCATCTAAATAATGCCTCCTACCTGAGGATTTTGTAATAAAAATGTTATGCCTTCTGTAAATGTCTTGGGTAAAACATAAGGGGCAGGAAGAGCAATAAATAGATTGGGCATTTTTACCAGTTCTATAGGGTCAGCTATGCTGAAGTGTTGTTACCATTAAATTAGTAGCTGTTTTGTCTGAGTGTCTGTATTTCTGTGTGTATACACACACATATAGGAATATACACTGTAAATAGTAACTCATTTATATATCTAGACCAGAATTACCAACCTAATCTGTCCATTCCCAGACAATATCATTTCATAAATATGACAATCCAAAGAAGATTCACAGTGCTTTGTGATCTATAAAATTGTGGGTTACTTTTGAGTATTAATTAACAATTATTTCTGTCATTGCCATATAATGGAAGGGATATTGCAAGAGCAGGATCTGTGAGACTTTGGGATGCTTTGTTCTTCGTGGCTTGCCAGGATACTGTCATTTATCTCAACTCAAAACAAGCTTGGTTGGTTTCTGTAGTGACATTTGTGGAAAGGTTAGTGGATTATCAATAGTTACTTTAGATGTACATGACAAAGGGAAAGAAGTGCAGAGGAAACAGTAATAAAAGAGAGGTTTAAATTCCTTTGTGAATTTTGTTATGAATTGTAAAAGGGCACAGCAGTCAAATCAAATTGATGTTTGCCAATCTTAGATATGTGAATTTTCCTGTGGGAACTAATGAGGGCTGATTGTCAGAGGTTCGGCTACTAAGGCACAAACCAGAAATATTGCTCTCTCTTTGGGCTTGGGTTATTTTCTCTTCTATAGCCTCTGTGAGTTTTATTCATAGACCTTGGGGAGGACTTGAAAGAGAGACAAGGGGAACAGTCCGTGGGGACTTAGAACAACAAAAGAAATCCAAGTGTTCTAAGATATGGAGATGCAATAATGAACCCCAATTATCTATATAGCAACAGCACACAATATCTATACTGTTAAAATTAATAATTTATTGTCCCTGTGTCCTAGATTAGAAGACTTTTAAAGATTCATTAGGATTGACTTTCTTCTTTGGGGATGCTCTTAGGTATTTTGAAGATTGAGCACTGCAATTTGGTAGAAGATACACTGCCTTTTTCCCATGCTTCAAGCACAAAAGTAAACTCAGAATTAAGTAGGAACCAAATAATCTCTCTTATAAATTTGTGAAATGCCTTTGCTAAGGTGCTTCAATCCTCATCCTTTCTATGTCAATTTTTCCTTCCATTCTATGAGAAGCAATTTCTCCATCGCAGTCTTGTGTTCCACTTCCAACTCACACATCCAAATTATCTGCGAGCTGCAGCTTTCCTAGTGCCCTGGCACTCTATCCTGCAAAATGCTCTTGCAGACCAGGTCACTGATCTTTTAGTCTAGCTTGAAGATAGCTGAAATGTCAATTCTAGGCATTTTTTTCCTCATCTTCACTCCAATGATGTATGGATTATAATACAGAAAATGTATTCCCTAATCCCTGGGTAAGGATTAGTAGCATAGTAAGATCTGTAGCATAGGAATTCTTGCCCCCAATTGAAGCCATATCCTAAACAGGGAAACACACTGAGCCAGCTAATACTGTCCTTTCTGGCCCCCTGTATTACATTCTGTATTTTCTAGAAACAGTGAAGTTTGTAATTAAAATAATAATAGAATTAGTCAGCTGACTATATCCCCAAGAGAGTAAAAAGGCATGTATGCACATGCAATGCTTCAGTAAGAACAACACTAAATGTTCGAAAATTAATATATCATACAATATAAAAAACAATCTTGGCAGGAACGATTACAGTTTCTTGTACACCTCTCTCTATGTTGGCAGTAGCAACCACTGCTAAGTGATAGTGTCCTTCATCTGAGGCCGAATCTCATCAGAGGAATAGAGATTCTAAGCCTAAGAATGTGCAACAGAGGGAAAGAGTGGAGCTGCTTCCTTAGCTTTAAGAATTGAAGTGTTTAAATAGCAGTAGGGATGTTGTGTAGATGGAACTAGAAACCAGGAACGCTCTGATTCAGGCATGTGATGATACCATTTATTTTTCTGCTGCTACCGAGGAGGCAGGCAGTGGCAGCAGCAAAAGGCCAGAGGAGATGAGAAAGAAAGTCTGGGTGATCCAGAGGGTCAGGAGGGAGCAGAGGGGAGGTGTCCAGGGCACCATGAGAGGCAAGTCTGGGAGTATGTGATGGGAGAAGGGTTTGCAATTACTGCATCACCTGGGTCTCTGGGGCAAAACAGAAACTGAAGAGAGATAGAAAGCGAGGAGAACTGTATTTGAGTTACAATGAAAATTTAAAAAAGAAACGGTAAAACAGGTGTAATGTATTCCTGCAAGTATCCAGGGATTAAATGACAGTTATTTTCTATAGAAAAGCAGGTGGTATATGAAAAACAATAAGCTTTGTTCATACTGTATCATGTACAGCTATTTTTCCTCACTTGCTGTATGGGCAAAGCCAGCCAAGCTTTCATTTTCCAGTATAACGTTACTGTAACCTTCAGACATAATGCTCTGGGTGATTTTACATCCACTGTTAGTGATTGTCATTGCTTTGTCATAAATAAAAGTATGGGGAAGAAAACAAACAAAAAAAATTTATAAATAATATCTTTTATTTCTAAAGTGCTTGTAGTTCAGAAAATGGTTTGAAATTGCATTTCTGAATCAGTTCATCTATTACTTGAAATGCAGCCAAATAGGAGAGGAATTGTGACTAATCATACTGCAGTGGTGGCTCGGTGCAGCATCTCGGGGCAGCCAACCGCTGGACCTGGTTGCTACTGCTCATGCTGAAATTTAAACTTGCCATTGAATTTTTGTTGTTCGGATAGTCTGGCTTTTAACATTCAAAAACATCTCCTTGGGCTGGGAGGCTGGAATAAAAACATGGAAGGGATATGTGGATGCAAAGATGTGTAGATACCTGGATTGTAAGGCTATCTGGTTAATGGCTGTTCAACAAAATAAAATGAGAGACAAGAACACTAATAAATCAAATCCCCAGATAGCTAAACCCTAGGGAACAAGAGATATCAGAGACAATAGCAGAGACCAGCCATGTCAGGAGAGGTTCAGTCGGAATGTTGCAATTTATGTGGAAAGGGGAAATAAGGTTGTCATGGGTTTCACAGGAAAGAGCAAACTTCTTTTGCGTGTTTTAAAGGGATTGTGACAACATGTGAAATTTATTTTGTGATGTTTAAGAGAAGGGCCAAAGGGAAGGGTCAGAGTAGATTAGAAAGGAACAAGTGTAGGAAAAGAGAACAGGGGGCATAAAAGGGTCTGGTTGTGTGTCAGGATGCTTGTCTGACTAAGTTCTGTGTCTGATCACTACAACCTGTCCCATCTCTTTACTAAACTCAGTTCCTAGCTGGTTTTGATGTGTTCTTGCTTTCTGTTCAGTATTTATGAGTGTGGGGGCAGATGTGGTTTGTAAAGAGATTTCTGGAAAGACCCATGGTCCAAGCTGGTGCCTGGATAAGGTGCGTGTAGGGTCTGGGCACAGATACTGCACAGACTGAGTCCATGGGAGTATTTGAGTGGCCTGTAATTACTGGTGTGTTGGTGAAGCACGCGAGTGATGGTGTGTGCGTAGTTCACTAGCAAACTTCAGTCCTCATCAGCTGGGCAGCAGGAGGAGGATCAGACCATCTTTGTTTGTGTTTGTGAGTGCCATGTAGATGCTGCTAATGACACTGGTGTCTGTGAGGGTCTGTATGTGCGTTGGCACCTCTAGAGCGTGCACACGGGCTCACTAATGGCTGGACCTGCAGGTGGGAGCTGCACCGAAGGCACCTATTGGGCAGGAATGGAAGGAACCTTCTGAGTGTGAGTGTGCACCAAGTGCAGCTCTCACGGATGGGGTGGAGGAATCCTCTGGAGTGGGAACCCTCCAGTTCCACTTTCTGTGATACTAATTATAACAAGCAGAAGAAAGTTTTACCCAAATCACAGATCATCCTTTCTAGAGCAGCCAGCTTCCTGCATAATTGGTGAAAACTGAGGACATCTGAAACTAGGGTGCTATGAGTTGAAATCTGCTTTATTTGCAAATCTTTAGTAGATAAGACTAAACTGTTGCGTAAATGAAGCATTAAATGGTGCTGTATTTTTAAATTTGCAAAGACTTTTGAATTCTATGAGCAGTAATTTTTGCACTCTAACTGGTTTGACTGCTTGCTCTCTCTAGGGGAAATGGAAGAGTTAGAAACCCTGTGGCTGACTGGTATTTGCCACAGTGAGAAGAATGAAGTCATGAGCAGCCAGCTGGACATCGACAACATGGCAGGAGTGTTTTACATGCTTGCAGCAGCCATGGCACTCAGTTTAATAACCTTTGTCTGGGAGCACTTATTTTACTGGAAACTTAGATTCTGCTTCACTGGAGTCTGCTCAGATAGGCCAGGACTGTTGTTCTCAATCAGCAGGGTTAGTATTACTTTCATTTTTCCCCTTCAGACAACAGACAGAGTAAACAGTACCTCCCTAAAACATTATCTTTCTTTTTATTCCTGCTTGGACATTTGAAATACGTGCTAGAGCATCACTGCGATGCTCTGGAGTAGTCAATGGGCTTAGGATGTACTTGCATGTCATGGAAAGTCTTTTCTCTGTTGGATTATTCTAGAGTATGAATTACCACTAGACAGGAAGATCAGTAATCAAATGCTGAAAACAAATACATTTAGGGTAAATTTTGATGAAGAAATGGTAGAGCTGCTCAGATGTAGGAAATGGATTAATTTCCACAAAAAAACCCCAAACAAATTACATACTGAATTGATGACAGACATTAGCTCTCAGTTTTGTGTATTTCTTAAACAAGTGGATTTTAAGTGGTAAAAAGATACTGAAATATTTTTATAAGCTTTTCTTGAAAGCAAAGTATGAATAAACCATACGAGAAAAGGTCATTAATGTTTGGTTAGACACTAAGAAAGGTTTTAATGATAACTTTACCAAACCCAAAGTTGTCAAATAACGGAAGTATAAGTATGTGCTTGTTCTTGTATTTTTGACAAATTAGTTGGGTTTTGTCTGTCTTTTTTTCTAAACACAGTACTTTCATGAGGTAATGGATTTTTCTGGATTTTTTTATATAGCTGAGGAGAATTGAAAATGATACTAAAATGCCTAATTGCTTTAAAATGTGCTGAAATTACTCTGTTGAGTAAATTGGACTGTATTGGAACTGCATTAAAAATACTCTGCCCTACCCTGTTGGGGATTGTCTAGAAAAGCATATACACTTTAACATCCACATTTCACATTTGAACTTTGTACTTTTGGCCTTTTACATTTGAAATTCTCCTAACCAATGCGGGGAGGAAGAAAAGTACTTATTTCAAAGGCAAATTTCTGAGACTTTAAATTTCTCAGGGTTGGAAATGTCAGTTGAGCTCACAGGGGTGACCAAAGAGGTTGGAGTTAAAAGATGGGCTTCAACCTTTTGCTCAAAATGAACTCAAATTCAGGCTTTAGAAAGAGCTGGGATTTTTTCATATGTACTAAGAGAGGAAATAGAAGAGCTAAAATACAATGACTGGAAGCCTTTTAATTTAAGTGAAAGGGAAGAGTGCCTTAACTTCCAAGAAAATAGCCCGACTGCAGGTTTGTTTAGAGGGGTAACTTAACCGTTGGTTTAAAATAATAGAGATACATTTTTTTATAAGACTAGGGAACCTTTTGGGGTCTCTTCTAATCTTGTTTTCTGGAATAAGCAGAGGAGGCCAACATGGACCACTGATGTGTAATCAATTTTTCTCCTTTACAGTTCCAACAGATATGGGAGAAATTATTCTTCTATATGAATTTAAATAAATGCTAAAAGGATAGATACCTACTTTTAATCTTTCCAGGAACTAGATAAGCGATGTTTAATTATTATTTATTGCTAATTAAAAATAGAATGGAAGTATTTAAAATTTAAACCTAGTGATTTAATTTGGTTTATATGGCTTATCTTACAGGGTATTTACAGCTGCATTCATGGAGTACACATTGAAGAAAAAAAGAAGTCTCCTGACTTCAGTTTAACCAATTCCCAAACCAACATGTTAAAACTACTGCGAACAGCGAAAAATATGACCAATATCAATCCTTCAAGAATTAACTCCCCCAAAAGAACAGCTGATTTTATTCAGAGAGGTTCCTTGGTTATGGATATGGTCATGGATAAAGGAAACTTGGTATTTTCTGATAACAGATCCTTTCAGACAAAGGACAACTTTTTTGGTGACAACATGAGTGAACTGCAGACACTTCCTAGCAATCGACACAAGGACAATCTTAACAACTATGTTTTCCAAGGTCAGCATCCTCTCACACTGAATGAATCCAATCCCAATACAGTAGAGGTTGCAGTGACAGCAGAAGCAAAAGTGAACTCCAGACCCAGGCAGCTTTGGAGGAAGTCCGTTGAATCCTTACGTCAAGAATCTGTACGTCAGAGCCAAGGTTCCCAGAGAGAAGATGGGTCAGATGAAAATAGGCAACTTTCAGTGAAAAGCCAAAGATACCTACCTGAAGAGATTGTCCATTCAGATGTGTCAGACACATCAAGCCGAGCTACATGCCATATGGAACCTGAAAACAACAACAAGCACCACAAAACAAAGGACAATTTTAAAAAAAGGACAGTAGCATCAAAATACCCAAAAGACTGTAGTGAAGTGGAACTGACATATCTGAAAACCAAACAGAGCTCTCCACGGGATAAAATCTACACAATTGATGCTGACAAGGAGCCAGGAATCCGCTTGGACACACCTCAGTACATTGAAAACATTGTCCTTCCAGAAACTATAGAGTTTCCTGATGTTTATCAAGATCACAATGACAGCTACAGGAAAGCAGAACATGCTAACAGGACTCCCTTGCATAATGAAGACAGTCTTCCAAATAACGACCGGTATAAACTTTATGCAAAGCACTACACTTTAAAAGATAAAAATGCTTCCCTAGTTGACATGAACGATAGATACAGACAGAATTCCACCCATTGCAGGAGCTGTCTTTCTAATTTGCCCACTTACGCGGGACACTATTCGAGCAGATCTCCCTATAAATGTGACTCGTGCTTACGGATGGGGAACCTCTATGATATTGAAGAAGATCAGATGCTGCAGGATACAACGAACTTATCACTTCCTGAAGAAATATATGAGCATACTTGGTCACAAAATAATGCTCTCCAATATCATAAAAAAAATAAGTTGAGGATTAGCAGGCAACATTCTTTTGATAATATAGCTGATAAGTCCAGGGAAGTTGATACTGGAAGACCTTCTCGTAGTATAAGCTTGAAAGAAAGAGAGAAATTTCTACAAAGTAGTCCATATGCAAGCATGTTTAGTGTGCCCTCAAGCAAACTGTTGAGCAACAAGGCCTCGCTTTTAACTCGTTCTCTAGAGGACAGTAAGCGGAGCAAGTCCATGTATCCTGTTCACTCAGATGATAATCCCTTTCTGCACTCGTATCGTGATGACCAGCACTTATCTCTTAGGCGAAGTCCGGCTGATCTTTATAAACTTTCACTACCAACAAGAGGAAGAAATGATAATTATTTAAGGTCATCCATAAAGTCTACAGCATCATACTGTTCCAGGGATGGTCGGATCCATAATGACATGTACATTTCAGAGCATGTTTTGCCTTACGTTGCAAATAGGAATAGCTTGTACTCAACTCCAAGGGGTTTTAATTCCTGTAGCAATAGACGTGTGTATAAGAAAATGCCTAGCATTGAATCAGATGTTTAAATTTTCCATGAACACTTTATCTATAGGGACAAAATAGTTGCCACCATCTTAGAGGGAGCATTTATCCTTTAAGTGTCCTGCTATGGTAAATGATATGTAAACCTCTCCCTTTCCCAATGTACTTTTGTACATGAATAGGTAAACTAGTATGCTCTTAACTATCCTTTAAAAATATGTCTTGTTGAAAAGGATAAAAAATAGCCATTTATGTATGCTTTATATATAAATGGCAAGCTGTACTGAAATAGCCCCAATATATGTTGGCAACTATGCTGTTTTGTATCTAATTATTTTACTATTTTGGTTATTCTAATTTATGTTGCTAAGTATCATTCAATGTACTTTTGTCCTTAGAAATGTTTAAGGATTTTCTAGTACTGGATAAGCAATATGGTATGCATGTAGTATGACACAGACAAAAAGAATTAGGAACGCATTTGCACAGATTCAAAAGACAGACTCTAAAAGAGAGCAGAAAGATAGACTTTAAAAAGTATATTTTAGCCTCATAATCATTTTCAAAGCCAAATAATAATATTAAAACCCCAAACCCAAGACCTTAATAAATAAATCGCAGAAAATAAATGGGAAGGCTGTAGACCCAGACATGTGAACTGCTGTGTACCAGAAGGCAGCCCCATGGATATTGGTTAATGTTAATGTACAAATGCTTTTCTTATATTTCACATGCACTTACCATTACAAACAAAGTTCATTGAAAAGTCGGCAGTCATCTTGTCAGAAATTTCACAGCTGCCTAATCCAGAGTATATATTTTTAGATATCAGTATATGGCACTTACTATGGAGCTGTGGACTTTATTAGTAACCTTGAGGCCTAATGTGTACGTAAGTTTGCATTTGCCCCTTACTGGTGATTACTCAGGGCTGTATAGTATTTCTTTTATTCCTTCACTTCCCAGACCAAATCCCAACCCACTGTAGTTCTTTGTTCATAGTGTATTAGTGACATATAATTAGTTGTATGTTAATAGTATTAAAGCTGTTAATACAGTATCAAACACCGACAGCCATATGTTCTGTGTAAGCAGTGAGGAGTGCAATACCATTTATCTGCATACACAGTGAAGGATTAACACCTTTTGAGGGACTTCTTAATTCCAGAATATTGTGCATATTTGTTGAACATCAGATCATTTTTTTTAACCTCTCTGATCAAGCCTGTTATATAAATTGAATATATGCACACATAACTAAGGAACAGTATCTTTATTATCACTTACTGGTGTCCAAAGATATTCACATAACAGGGATGCGTTGTTGTATGACTTTTACTTCTAGTAAAGATCAATCAGATTATTTCACAAATAAGATGTCTGCTACACACCGCTCCTCACCCTCACTGGGAAAAAAAACCTACTAGATATTGACTGTAAGGGAGTGTGGAAGGGAAGAGAGGAAGCCTTTCATGAGTATACAGTTGTAAATTTATTTTAAACTGAAGAAGTAAATGTAATTGCTAATATATTTAAATACTGAAAGTATTCAACAGATGGTGCTCTCCCATTCTTCTGCTACTCTGATAATTGCTTTAGGTTTTTTTGTGTAGAGGAAGTTTAGATTATTCAAGAACTATTCCCTAAATTTCACTGAAGAACAGTGAACAGGGAAACGATTAGCACTGTGAATTGGAAAATGTGAATATTGCCCTTTCTTTTCTTTAAGCTGGAACTCTTTTCAATAGAATCATGCCTGTCAGCTGTAATTGTAGTATCTGCATGCCAGAGGTATGGTATGCAGGTTGTTTAATTTGGAGGAGCATACTGCAGAGCAGAGTTGCAAATAGGAGAGAATATAAATGATGTATAGGGATAGACAAAATGTAGTTTCTTGAATTTTGTTTACAATTTTTTAATTGAACAGGTTTAAGCTGACTTTAACTACCAAACAGTCCAAGATGAGTTCTTGGTTTTTACAAATGTGTTTGTATGTTGACCATGATGATGAAGGATGATATTTTTGAAGAAATGAAATGTAATGAGATTTGGGCTTCTGAGTCCCTTTCCAGCTTCCAAAAACCTCAGTATATATTATTATAAGTATGTTCAGAAAGCATATCTATGAGTATCTGTATTCTGCCCGGAGCAGATATATTTTAAGTATCCTTTATTCAACATCTGGTCACAGTTGTTGGCCCTGATTCACATGGTATGCTTTCTGATTCGTGTTTTAATAAACAGAAGATCCTTGCCTGCCCTTAGAGAGATTCATATTTCTTAGGAACAGTATGAGCTAAGCAGGGTTAGGCTGTCTATGGGATGAACACTGCTTCTCATGAACCAAGACCTTTTCCCAATACATAGGAATGCCATTTGTCTTAGCTCTACAGGAAGCCAAATGCATTAAAAGCAAAAATATTGTTGTAACGAGTTTAAGACAAGTATTTCAGGCAAATTTTAATTCCCAGTCAAAGTGTATTAGGTAAAATCTTAAGTATTTTAAACTATTTGGTGTGTTTCACCAGATAGGGTATTTTCTAGTTATCATGCCAAAAACTGCCATACAGATTGCTGAGAATTTCATGAAGCGAATCATAAAACTCAGGGGTAGCTCTTGTCTTTTGTGTAATCTTAAAGCTCCCAAATATTTGCTGATCACTCCAAGTCTTTTGTATCATCATCTCTATCTAACTAGACACACATAAATCAATATATAGGCGTATATAGGCGAGTACTGTATGTGAAGCTGTGGGAAAGAAAAAGTCCCATTTACAACACTTTCTAACTGTTGAGATCCAAATGTAAACATCCTAAGCCCAGGTGGATTTATCCTTCTGTGAAATGTACAAGCAAATTAGCTGTAAAGAAATATATTGCAGAATTTGCTTTTTCTGATTTGAGCAGATTTCTTGTGTCTATAGAGATTTATTATTATTAGCTGCAAATATGCCATACAACCACCACCCCTAAACCAAAACAAATTAAAGAGGCAGAGGGAATATTTGATAATGTTGCACAGCAGTTGTTCACATGGAAATAAAAGCTGCCGCCTTAAAGGAGAAAAAACCCAAACCCCACCATACTGAAAGTAGAGGGAATAAGAATTTGCATGCTTTTGTTGTTTTGATCTTGGCATATAATATGAGATAATAAAGGGGGGAAGAAAAGGCTAAAGCATAGGGTTGTAGGCAAGTAGCTGGTGTGGTTGCAGATATATACATTTAAAGAAGCAGCAGCTGAGAAGTTGAAGAAAAGTCTTCAACAGTAGAGCCACAAGCCAGCTTGTGAGGCTCAGCCATAGAGCACGTGGAATTCTGAATATTGCCTGAGCTTTGTTGATATATTTGCGCTGACTTTCAATTAAACTGAGATCAAGACTTTCTGTATTTCCCTCTCTCTCACTCTAGCTGCTGCTATTCTTGAAGAGGAGAAAAGAATCTTCGTGCATAAGTGGCCATCCTTTCTGTACCTTTCTGGATGGTGCTGGTGACTTGTTACATTTTCCTGATTACAGCTCTAGCAGTTTGTTGGTCATTCCTATCACCAAGATTTCCTGTGACTCCAGCTGGAACTGAATCAGGCTGTAAATGATATGGGCCATTCTTGGTAGCATGTCCTGTAGTGTTACACTGCTCCTGGATGACAACTTTTATGGAGGCAGGATATTGAATTGCTGAGGAATGGAGTAGGTACATGGAGGTAAAAACAGCTACATAGACATACCTGCCTCTTGCTTTTTTTCCTCTTTTAAGACATTGTAGAATTTCTTCATGTTTTTGTCTTTCCCTTTTCACCACAGCAAATTTTTCTTTCTCCTTTCAAATGGATTTTGTGTTCTTCTTGTGTTTCTTAGAGCAGTGTAGCCACCCACTAACTTCAAAGCATGGAAATAAGATATTTTAATATATAAGATAAAATTAAGGAAAATCAAGAGCTTTTGTGTTTCTGGAAAATTTAATTTAATGTTTTTTGCAGCTTTTGCTCAGAATTCATTATTCAGCTATCTATGAAGCTTGGTTAGGAGAAAGAGTGCTGTGGACAAACAGAAACCAAATCACCGCCAGCTCACTGTGTTTTGGCAGCATCTCATAAATACATGTCTCTTTCTCTGTGATCTTTCAGGACACTTGGGAGGTGAAATAAGGCTCACAAGGGAAATCAGGAGTGGTGTTCTTTTTCCTGGTGAAAATAAATTGTTTTACATATTTTTAAAGGAAGCAAAAGCTAGAGCTGTGTGTGTAGCGTTGGGTTTCTGTGCTGGAAGGCTAAGTTCTTTCTGTTGCTGGGTTGGGGGTGGGTAGGGAGAGAAAGCTCCCTCTGGATGGTAGTTCCGAGCAGGGAAGTCTTGGCAGCGGTTGTGCTTGTGATGTGTCCTGAAAGATTTTACCTCTCTCTGTTGACTTTTTAGAAACTATAAGCTCTTAACTTAGACACCTCAGGTGGGCTTAGAAAAGTAATGGTCTAGTTATCCCCAGTCTCAAAAATCTGCTAGTTAAATCTGCAAGTGAGTACCCAGTTAGACCTTGCAGATGCATATAGGTTCCTGTGCTTATGCAAGTAGTTACTAAGGCAGCACATGTTGTTTCTGGGTTTTGCAGTACTCCCAGCCTAGTCGGTATCATCGTTTTCTTTATGCCACGTGAATAACCAGCATGAAATAAAAGTGTTAGAAACTATTCCTTGTAGAATAACTTGCTATTTTCATATATCTGCAGCGTAATGTCTGCATCTTAGTGATGGGGAAGGTTTTGGTACTGTTCCTTCCCTTGCAAGGTTCATCAACCTAGAACAGGAATTGTGGTATGAATCTAGGGTCTAAGAGTCAGCTTGGATTCAGGAAGAATTCAAGAAGTGAATCTTTTTGGTGTTTTACATTGCATTTAAGATATTTGATATATAAACCCTAATGAAAACAGATCTTTTATGGCAAAATCTTCTCTTAGTCAATATAGAACAGTAACTACCCTGTGGCTTGGCTAGATTGTGTTGTGTTAATCATCGCATCATGTGCTTCTTTCAAGGTGGAGTTTCATACATTCCCTTGCTAAACTTTCCTTTCCCAGCTCAAGTCTTATCTTAACTCAGAAGTCCTTTTAAAGAAGGTATCTTTCCTGTATAGGGCAATCTGGCTAGCAACATAAAAACTATTTTCCAGACATACACTTAAATTGTTTTTTACCCATTTTATTTTTTAAATCTAAACTTCCTTCCTATTGAGAGCTGAGCCTTCGAAGTATAACAGTTCTGAAGGAACTTCTCAAAGAGCGTTAAGGCCTTTTAAAGTACGACTTGTGATATGAGCCATTTCCCTGCCCAAGCTCATCTGTCCTGTCTTATTTAAGTGTATTAGCAACATGTTAGTATTTAGTATCACTAGGCTGGAGCACAGTTTAATCACAGCTGTGTATTTATTTGTGGATCTGAATGCAAGTGCAGACAGGTATATGGTGTGATAGAGGAAAGGCTCAACCTGCTCTGGCTGGAGTCACCTGTGAAGCTGTGGTTAAATGGGTGTAGCCTCAAGACCTTCACGTCTCTTGCATCACTCTGATCATGCAGACTCTTCTGTCTGATGTGCGCATATTGTACATAGTGTAAAATTCTTGTTGATGCTCAGCTTTCATTCTGGAGTTATTCCCATGTTCACCTTCATTACAGTGTCACAGCAATGTTTGTGAGATGGAGAGGTGGTTGGTTGTGCTCTCTAGTGTCTGTTGACCTGTTAAGTGGGAGCAGAAATCCTGCCTTGCTTCTTTCTGCTCTGCTGGTGAGGTTTACTGCACTCTTTGTAAATAAGCTCCTCATTTATTTCACCTCAGTCAAGCTTTTAATTTTTTTTTTGCCCCGCTTCTCTCGACTGTGTACAGAGTATACTCTCTAAAAATATGTGCTCTTCCAGTGTCCTGCAACTTTGGAAGTCAGGATTACAAGTGTGCATCACCCTGTGATACACTGAAAATGCACTTAGTTCTTCGCGCAGGTTCATGAGCTTTTTTGTGACATACTGCAGAATGTTATCTGCTTGGTTGAAACTGTTTGTTCTAAAATGAATGCCAGTCTGACAGCTGTAAGAATACACTGCTGATTTTGTGATTATTTTGTCATATCTATGATTTAAAAACCAGAAATAAGTAAAAATAGGTTACCTCACTATTTACCAGGTTTTTGTTGTTTTGCACTTAAAATGACACTTTTTACTCCTTTTACCTAATCCCTTAACCTATACCGAAAAAAATGCTAAATTAGTAGAGAATATAACCATGCTGTAACATTGTCATGCAAGACCTTTACTAGTAGATAATCACACTAAATATAGTATTACATATTTAAAAGAGATGGTTTTGACTCTCCAACTCTTAAAAAGTAGTGGTGATAAGCAGTTACGCTCCTAGATGTTTTGTCCCTTTCCCTTTTGTATTAGTATTTGTTTTCACTAATATATTTCAAAAATTATATTTCTATGTGCACGTTAGAAAACTGTGAAAATAAATACCAATAAATATTGTGATACTTATTCAGTGCACTGTAAAGTTCCAAGTGATATGATACTTTGCTTGGGAATTGATGAAGGTTTCCTCACTTCTCATAGATGATGCTAAGCTTTAATGCAGGCGAATAGTATTTACAGTGACATGAAAGTTTAATGGAGAATGTCTTGTTTTGCACTTCTAGTACTATGAGAAGAAATGGTAAATTTTTCTCAGCAAATGCATTAAGAGAATACTTTTTAAAATTTATTTTGTGCATTGCAGTATATAAGAATAGCTGTTTTTAAGAGGTTTGTGTTACATTATTACTACAGAATTCTTGAGTCTGAAAATTTTTTATTGAGCCCCTTTTAATGGTGTTTAGTGGCGAAAACATTTTGGAAGTATATTTTGGCTTCTGTTTCACATTGCCAACTGTGTATTTGGATTCATAGTGAGGCAGTTGAAGGCCTTCGCAAGGTTGCTGTGCCTTCCCATGCTACTGGGCAAGGAGATCTTTCCTGTTCACTGTTGGGACAAGATTAGAGGAGTTTAGAAAAAGATTTTGGAGGATGTGTTGTGCAACATTTGAAGTGTAAATGCTCTTAAAAAGTGGAAGAAAAAAATTAAAAAAAATTGGAGGTTCACAGTTATCCACACAGGTGGGTGGTCTGTGACAGGCTGTGGGGTGTGTGTTTTCTGTAGGAAATGGAAATTTTTAACTAAAGTGATTTGAATTCTACTTAAGTTTCTGAAAGTCACTGAAAAAATGGGAGTTTTCTTTTTTTTTCTTTTCTTTTTTTTTTTTTTAAAGCCGAAGTCTTTATGTTGTAATACGAGGTTTCAAAGGAAAATGGGCCAAAGAATACAAATAAATATGCAAAAGGTTAATCCTATGGAAAAGGGTATCCTGTCATCTTGATATGCACAAGCATATTAATGGTAATAGGAATAATGTGTGTAATTTTCCTGTATATTGCTATGTAGGTTGCACTATTTTGAATGATACAAGCCTAATATTTTACTAACCAAATACCATAAGAAGCTATTTATTAATAGTTTAAACTTGTTAACTTAAATATATATACAGTATACACATGTGAGCGTGCATACTTTCCAACCTAGTCATGTGTGAATAATCTCCCAAAGCCGTGAGACACATCTCAGCAGTGCTTTTATTTGAAGTAATTCTCTCTTTTCCAAACCTCCTAGATCCACAAAGCCTCTAGCAGCATTTATTGTAGTGTTTGATGCCTGTTACAGAAGGACTTGCTGGGATCAGGATTGCATTGTGCTAGGACAACTGAAAACATGTCAGGGGAGAGTTCCTGTCCAAAAGAGCTGGAAATGATACGCACTAAAGTAACAAAGCCATAGGAAAAGGATGTCTCCTCATGCTGTTCTGAAAATCCACGTCCAGAGAGGGTCTGTTGGCCTAGTGATTGACTTTAAAATTCTATGCCAGCTTACATGATCTGGCCATTAACCATGTTACTTAAGTAGCTGAGGAAGGATACCTAAAAACCAAAAATTCCCGGGAAAGATCAGCTGGTGTATGCACCAGTGGCTGCCTATCGGTTCATCCATGTAGACTGGGCAGATTTCAGAAGCAGTTTTGCACACAGAGGCAGTATTTAGCAGTGGTGTTTAAAGTCAGAATCCCTCTTCTCAACACATGGGCTTTTGAGTTTGCTATTAAGGATGATGTGTAAACTTTGACCAAGAGATACTTGTGGTATTTAGCTTCTTTTCTAAACTTACAGTGCTCTAATCAAAACTTATGACAAAAAAATTACTTTGGAATCCTTTGTTTGAAGCAATTCCTGAGCTTTTTCATCAAAGGGAGAATTGGATAGTTATTAATTTTCCCACCTTAAGTCAGAAACGGGAAATTCTCTAGGGCCAAATTTTGTCTACAGTTTATTGCAGGTGGGTCTTGGAGAAGAACTTGGTTCCAAGTCTTTCATCTGCAAGAAGAAATTTATTGGTTAGCTCATTTTTACCTGTCCTACGTTTGGATTCAGATCG
>JAVSBS010016346.1:12927-27333 GCA_033124195.1 Coracias cyanogaster | reverse complement strand
CTTAGGCAGAACACCTTTTGACTCAAATAGGTATGTGTGAGTGAGTGATGGGAGAGCAGATCCTTAGTGCAGTTCACTCTCCGAATTAAAAAAAACCAAAACCAAACCTCATGTTGCAAGGGTATGTGGAAAATATTGTGCAGCTGGGAAGGAAACTAGTGCAATTTTTGATAAGAACTGTTTACAGTTTATACTTGATATCAGCTATAATATTTTGAAATAGTCATTCACTTCAGAACGTCCATTTTGCACTGATGAAGAACAGCTTGATCTCTCTGTCTTCACACCTCACACCCACATGAACATGCACAGTATATCTTGTGTCTTCCCTGTTGAAACCAGAAGGTACAAACAGAATTCATTAACGTGTTAGGCAAACTCCTACTTGATTCTTAACTAAGTATGCTATTTTTATGCAAAATTTGCATCCATACATTTCAGGTTCTCTCAGAAGCACTTCACCTGTGAGTTAATAATGTTAATTTTAATTCATCAGATTCAAATTTACACTAAACCTGAAGGGCATTCTGTGCTTCCTTTCATCCTGTTTAATGATTTTTGCTGGCTTAGATGAAACACTAATATTTCTGTGCTGCTAAACAAAAACTACTAGAAATATTTTAAAATCTCAAATTACACTTTAAAAATTATTTTTACCTGTTTACTTGAATAATGTAAATGTATTGTTCTGATTAGTCTTTGCATACATACATGTATATATATAAAAGCTATATATAAGCTTTAGATATATGTATATGTATAAAGTTTAGGGGGAGAATGAAGGACAAGACAAAAATTCAGCATTGTGACAAAGATTCTACAACCATTTATTAACAGTTTCATGTAGTGTATTGCTATTTTGAGTTTGAACACAAGTTATTTGCAGGTGAACTCTGAAAAATGAGATGTAACTGAGAGTTAGTATTGGATCTTCAGTCATCATCTTAAGACGAGTTGAGTTTCATTTGTATCTTGAGAGAATAAGAATTCACAATGTTAACTTAGAATTTTGTTTAGGAAGAAAATTAAGTATTATTACAGTTGGAAAAGTATTTTTATTGTGATAAGGGGAAAAAACTCCAAGTATACTAATTTGTGCTGGTTCCGCAGAGCACTAATTTACATTGCAGTTGAAGAAATTTGCATTTCATCAATAAAATATTAGCAGAAATCTTATAACCATTTGATTCCATACACAGTAAATTAAAAAGCCTATCACTTCTGATATTTTCTAGTACAATTTGCTGTAACACTCTCAAGAGTGTAATATTTCAAACCAAAGGGAAAGTCATAATTTTCTAGTTGCTAGCAAAGAATAGTAGAGGTTTGAAGACCTCTTAACACCCGGGGAAATAAGTCAGGATGTTAGAGTAGAAATAAGAGAATCATGGTGAAATGGAATCCAGCGTAAAATAGTGAATTTTTAAAATATTCCAGAATTTCATGATAAAATTCATAGTCAATGGGTTCCTCAAAAGCAAAGGTTTGGGGGAAAAGAGAATAATTAAAGATAAGTGTCAACATTCCAATTACTGCCTGTTTTATTGGATAGGTTCAGCAAACTGAAATGAATTTTAACCCACAAGTCTGTACACACGCAGTTTTGACTGTTGTGTTGCAGAGATACACATACACCCGGCTACCCCTGCACCCATCTGTCCCTGCCTTTGAAATCCTGGTGGTAGTTGGATCCACCCAACAGCACACATGCAGCTTGAAGGAGCTGGGCGTCTCCCGCGTGACACATACCATCTCACAGCAGTTCACCCCAACCATATTCTACCCCGGTGCATGACTGAGTGCTAATACTGTATAAATATTTTGAAACATATCTAAAAATAATGTTTGCTTCAAAGTTTTTACAATAGAGAGATATATAATTATTATGGTTGTCTTACCAATTGTATTGTGTTCTTCATTTTTGTTAAATATGTAGAAAAAGATTAAGGGAATGGGGGACTCGAATGTCTGTGTGTACCGAAATGTATATAACTATTTGAGGAAAACACATGTGCCAAGTATAACATGATGTAAAAATTGTAAATATATGAAAAATTCATTTTTCTAATAAAGATAATTTCTGCCAATTGATATGAAAATGAACGATGGCATCATTCTTGTCTGTCTTCCTTGTTAAATGGTAGAATATGAAGCATCATCTATGAATAAGGCTTACCTTTGTTTTTTCATTAGGAGTTGATTTGATTTGAAAGGTGTTAACAGCCACATGTTTTGAGCCATCCTTTGCTGTTAGAAATTATCTAAAGGTGAAGGCGCCTGAAGCTCAAGCTGACAGTATATGCTTGATGTTCCCAGTTTAATTTAATTTGTGAAAAGGATGGAGACAATTAACTTATGAAAAATTCATTCAATGTGAGAAGTCTACTTTGAATGATGCTCCCTCAGCAGAGGGAGCAGTAGGAGCTAAGTTAAGGATGGCCCATTAACCTGTGGCACCATTTTCCTGTATTCTGAAATACATCAGATGCACAGATCATGGTAAGCCTGCATGAAGAGATGATCTTGGCTGCAGAAATGCAGGAGCGCTTTGGATGATTGTGAAGGCAGCATCCAGCCTAAGGAGGAGGAGATGTCCTGCTGAGAACCATGGCATCCCTGAGAAGAGCTGGAGAGCTGGGGTGTGGAGCTGGCACGGCTGTGCTGTCAGGTTGATCAGGTGAGGACTGGGGAGAGCAAACCAGGGGGGTGAGAAAATGGCAGCAGCGTTTCACATCTTCTGTGACTATCACCAAGCTTGTTTACTGTTCTGGTTAATTAAGACTTAAATTAAAATAGCCTTTTCAGTGGGGCAATTAAAATATTTTCTAAGATTTGACCATTTGCCTGGCCAGGGGAGCTAAGGGAGCAAGATTCATGCAGTGCTCATAAGTGGTTCTGTAGGACCTCATTTTCCAGGATATCTCATCAGCTCATGGAAGTCATTCTTTATTCCACAAAATGAGCATAAACAAACCCTTGGCAATTAGAATAGTGCTCTTTAAGGCAGTGGGATGATCATCATTGTATAAATCCAAAGCATCATTTTGATAAATGTGTGTCGTGTTGAAAAAAAAAAACAGACAAAAGGTGAAGGGTTGCTCACAGATATCTCACAGCAGAACAGTCCCATATATTTGTTCCCAAGATATACATGACTGTGCAAATAATATGAAAGTTATTAAATTGGAATTCTGCGCTTAATAAGCTTTTTTTATGAGTAAATACTGCTGGGTGGTTTGTCCTCTCCTAGAAAGCCATTTTTAAGGGACCCTACTCTAAACATGCCCATTTCGTGAAACAGAATGAGGTGTGCCCAGGTTATTGTATTTTTACCTATTTGAATCTTCATTTTTATGCAGTGGACAGGCAAATCTTTTCTGCACAGTAATGCATAGTGATCTGAATGTCTTTGGTTCACCTGCTGTGGTGTCCACCAAAGGCCCAGTCCAAGTCCTTCAGTCATGTGAAAGAAACAGGAGTCTCCATAGGAAATGGGTGATGCAGGACACAACCTGTGTGACTTCATCTGGAAACGCTGTTGTGGCTCCTGTCTTGTGCCTGAAGAGCTGGGCTGGTGTTTGTATCCAGGCTGCTCCTCACAGCTCAACCTGCAGGAATAGTTGATTTCTCTCTGTGTGTCTATGAGTCACCTCAGCTTCAGCTTTGATTCCCTTTGGGATCCAGTTCAAAGGCAGTCATTTTCTCCTGGATCGTTCTTTTGAGTCTTTGCTGATGTGTCTATGGTAACTATCAGTCCTCTAAGACCTTCCTTACCAAAAAAAAAAAAAAAGCGGTGACTGGAAAATGGAAGTTTTAAAGTCTGACATATTGTGCATACTACCTCCAGCAGCGTTGATAGCAAACTGAGCAATTCACCTGGTACGAACACAAGTGTCTTCCTGTAATTTGCACACAAAACCACCTGTTTTAAGGCCAACTGCTGAAGACTGTTATATACAGGAAAACCATCCGCCCTACTTGTGGTGAGTTTCCCCACTGATCACACTAGCTGCTTGTCTCTCTGCTTCTTCCAACAGTTTACAAACTGCATTATCTTCCCTTTGCAGATTCGTTGCAGTACAAAAACAAAGCAATAGCTGCCACCAATTGCATTACTAATCTATCATGTTATCCTCTGCCACTGCTATTCTTCTCCTACTTGGCAGTCTACTTCAGCAGGCATCTCCCCATAATCCAGCATAGCTTGTAACCGGGTCCTTCTTTCCACTGAAGAAAGGAAGTTCCACACGCTGAAGGTCTCTGCATTGATCTCTATATTTTCTTCTTAGAAGTAACCCAAAAAGCTTTATGTGGGGTTAATCTGTTGAATATTTATTTATTTGTCACTTGTTAGCTTACACCGAATGATCATTACAGAGGTTGACTGCATTCTGGTCGAATCACTGTGCTCAAATTCCACTTATTAAAAATAATCTATGTTTATAGTGTAACCGACGATTGCTCCTTAACTAAGGCAATAATGATTTAATGCACTGAAATTTCATAGCATTGCAGTAGGAAAGAGGGCACAGTAATACAGAAGATAATCAAGATTAGCATTTACGCAAGGTTGCTGCAAGTCAAAGACATTTTCCAGCAGTCTCCACGCAGCTCCGGGTGTAATTTAACGGCAATAATCTTTGAAAACTTCTTTGTGCTGCAAAAGTAGAAAAGTAGATTTCTTTCTCTCTTTATAGACTGGACCTTAGCCTGCTGCTTAGATGTGACACATCTAGTGAGATCGTTGAACCTTTTCAAAGACCACATATGCAGTATACTGGCAGTCAGGCGGGTAACGTTTCACACTGTATGTAAGAAGCTATGGAAGATACAAAGGACAGAAAATCTGAGCACAGGGCTCTAGAGAGAAAAAACACAATATAAGCCAGGTTTGGAAGTCTAAGACCCTCTTGTTGTGGAATTGTGTAGTTCCACTAATTACTTTGGGGACTGGTGATGTTTGGTATTTCAGAGGGTTGGTTATGAGCAGCTCTCTCCCTGCATCCTGCACAGAGAAAAGCAAATCAAATAGGAAGCATAACAGACATTTCTCTATGCTAAAGGGAAAACAGAGACCTTGGACAGGTTTTACTCCCAGTTTCTGGGACAGTGTAGTTTTATTAGTTCAGAGGTTTTCCAAATGAAGAAAAAGCTTCTGCAGTGGTATCACAATGTCACGATGCTGATTTTACCCTCCTCTCCCAGAAAGTGAAACACAACAAATTGTATAATTCTCCTGGTAGCTGAAATGTCCCCAAGTTCCTTTATTGTAGTTATAAAAGAAGAACCATTTGTGTACCTTGGAGAGGATAAAAGTAGTAGGAATGCGGATGGCTAGAATAACTTTGATTTTCCTCTAAGAACAAAACTGCTGTTGCATTGATTTGGCCACAATGAGTGTTTCTGAATATGGGCTTTGAAAACTGCCATGCATGTTAATTCCTATTACCATTTTTATTTTATATGTAAATGTGTGTGAAGAGCTTTTGTTTAAAAATAGGGATGGGGATGGTGCTGAGGGGTTTTGCTATGGGAGAAACTTTCAAATAGGACTAGACAACTTTAAACATCCTGAAAAATGCCACAAATCTCTTTGAACATGCCTCTCACATGCAAGAACAGCTCATGGTAGGTCTTAGCCAAGAAAATAATTTATTTTTAATGAAAAATCACATCTCAGATTGTTAATCCATTTAGTTTCTTACCCTTCATAAAAATCTGGAATGATAATCAGGTCCTATTTTGCTCAGCTTTAAATTCACTGCTGTTCCTTTCCATGGATGTACTATCATATTAGCAAATGGGAGCAGCCAATGTGACCTTAACTATATTTGTACTTCTGCTTACTTTCACATTTCTCTTTTCTCAGAACTAAACAGCTCTGATATTATCACCTTCCTTCTTATTTCCCGTTTCCCTTGTCTACTTCTAACAGTTTTCTCCATTTCTGTCCCTGCTAGAACATCATGGAAGTGTGAGCTGCACCTTGAACGAGGCCTGCATGGTCAGCACATTCCTGTGTGTTAGTTAAAAGCATTGCAATCTCCACGTTCTTTCCTATTTCTATCTGTATATAAAATAACATTTTATTTATTTCTGGGCTGCCACTCTGCAATAAGACGATGATTTCAGTATTCAGAGCATAATAACATCCATAACCTTTTTTCAGATGTTATTTTTGCACTGAAAACATTCGGATAACTTACTTATTTTCTCATTGTGTATATTTATTTTCTGGCATTTCTAAACACTAACATACTTTTTGCGTAATACTTGAGTCTGATAAGCCATTGTAGATCTCTTTCAAATCAATCTAGTTTGGAATAGCAAAAGAAATGACAGGTCATCTACTACAGACCAGGGCTTGGACTAGGAGTTGTGCTTTAAGGGTGCCGGATAGATTTACGTACTCCTGTGGCCTGAATGCCTACATGTTGTGGTATTTGCATTCCATGTGCTGAGGACTTTCTGAGTTAGTATTCAGCAGAAAAAAAAAAAAAGCTTGATTATGTAATGTGATGTACTGGGTTAAACCACTAAATACTTTGAAGTCAGAGAATGAGTTTAGGTTATCAAGAAAGGTTTTAAATATTGATGCCTTGAGAAAATGGCACGTCTTCAATTCTTTCACACTGCAGTCTAAAAACCCACAAGTTTACTTCTTTGGGGAGCTATACGCAGGTAGCAGAACCAGTCTTTCTAAGGGATAAATTGAGTCAATGGTGAAAGTAGCCCTATCTAACTGTGGTATTTTTACATACATCTCAGAGCAGTGGGTGGGTAGATTGGAGTGTCTATGAACCAAAGTTGCCAGCTCATTGCTCACATCAATGAGTCCCTAGCTGGTTCTGTATGCTTCTGTGGAAACGTTTCTCCTGCCTGATGCTGAGAGGGAGATTAGGATGTGAGGTTACCTGCAGTGCGATGCTTGTACCCCCTTGCTGTCTGAGAGCTACTGCTTCAGATTGTGAAGCTGTAGCATATTTTTGCCTCAATGCTGTAACAACAAAATCTCATTATTTTAGCTAGGAAGTTGAGATGTAGTTTTTTACACATGGGCAGCCCACAATGAATCAAGTACAAATTAACTGCGAGTGAACTGCAGTCAGTTACCCCAGTGAGCATGCAGAGTAATGGTGGCTTGGCAGCCCGTGCATGAACAGCTGCACTGATGTGCACAAAGACCAGTTATGACCCGGCAATGCTTAGATCCTCCTAGTTGCAAAGTGTTCCCACTGGCTTCATCATACTGGTGTAACCCAGGAAAAACTGGGTCCTGGATTCTTAGTCTTTATCAGGCTCTGCAAGCCTTGAGCAACATAGAAATCTGACAGTTATTGAGACTAAAACAGGGCTGCTGGTATTTTAGTGACTCTGTGTGTGTATGTGCACACTTGTGCGTGTGCGTGCATGACTTTTAGGGAGACAGATGGCTCAGTGATCAGTAAGGCCAGAGGAACATTGCCTCTGTGTCGAACAGACCCTGATAGTTCCAGGTGCCAGGGATAGCTGGCCAGTTTGTATGCTGCTAGTATATCCTGGATAAAGATATAAAAACTTGTACTTTCCTAACAGTAGAATTTTATGAAAGTCCTGCTTCATTTTTGTTTGGGAGCAAAACAGATTGTTGGACTGGGAATCTCAAAGACTGGTTTCTAATGCTGGCTCTGGCATTACCATGTTATGGGCTCTTGTGCATCACTTCACCTCTTCACTTCCCCCCCAGCTCCTCTTCAGTTTGTAAGTAAGGTCTTTGCTGAAGTTAATGCCGCTTGCCATTTTCTCATAAGGAGCGAACACTAAAGCCTTGGCAGAGGCCAAGTGGTTTTGCAGCAACAAAATAGTTTAAAAGATTTGATTACCAACTTTTCTCCTCCCTTGAAGCCTGTTGGCATTACTTCACCATATGTGATAATTTGTCAACAGAAGCCTAATGTACAGAGGGGTATAATGAAGCAGAGCACATCTCTGGAGCCACCAACTTTAAGATGTAATGTAACAAAAAAGACAAGCCTCCAGATTGGTCTCATTCCACAACTACCTGCAAGACAAACTGCCAATCCTTGACATCATTGATATCATGTTGCTCTTCATGCTGACAAGACATGTTTGCAGCGTGAGCACACAAAGGAAGTGCCATTTTTAAAGCTGTGGACCTGCAATCAACAGCACACATGGAGAATGCTGGTATTTTTTACTTTGATTGGACTGTTTGTCTTGATCTTACACAGAAACTTCATTTTCTTTTAATCTTGTAAAAGTTATGTTGTTAGATGATTTTTGTTTAGAGACTTTTCCACATGGTATTTTCAGTGGATAATGCTTGTGACATTTGCTGTTCGTTAGACCCCTGTGAACTTATTGAAGCGTCCTCAGGGACCCATGAATATGAAAGTCTTTCCTTTTTTGGCTTCATTTGTCCCTGGTTTTGCTGGCTGGGTGGCTGTGTACAGTGCAGAGCAGCTGTCGTGAATGTTATAGCTCTGTCCTCCTTACAAGGGCACAAAGGAAAAGCCTTTTGGAGGAAAGAACTTTGCTTCCCCTTAAAGACTTAATGAGAAAATTTGAGCTAACTACGACGAAAGGGATCTTTTTTTTTTTTAATGAGATAGGTTATAAAAAGACAAGTCCTATAATAATGGTTTTGGAGATTTAATCAGACGAGCTGATTCATATTCCAAAAATGATCTTTGTGCCAGAGTTGCATCTTCATTAAGGGCCTGTATTTTAACGGACCACCAACCAAACTAAAGATCTCTTTGCGACCGTCCTATTTTAATATTGTGATATCTTTTAATTTTCTTCCCTGCACATCCTGTGCCAAAGAACCCAATGCATCTTTTCATATAGCTCTTCATTGAACTGGTAGGTAAGAGGGAGGAGCAGGAGAAACAAGTATCAGGGGGTAACTTAATAGGTTGACACAAGCTGTCCATCTACTGGCAGAAAATAGAGTATTGAATGGCTGTTTAAAAAAAAAAAAAAAAAGAAAAATCCCCAGCAGAAACTCTGATTCAAGAGTACTGAAACTGTGATTAAGAAGTTGTATTTGCTACTGACACTTGTCTTCCAGTGCAGAAAGAGGAGCAGTTAGAGTGTGACAGTGTTGGGAATTGAACAGCTACATGGCAGCTGCTACTAGTGTAGCATCTAATCCGAGAGTGCCCCACACAAATTTCTTCGTTAAGTAAGGATAATAGTCAGTATTCATCCCATACAGCTAGAGAAGAAAGCCCTCCTTACACTGATAAATACTTCCAACTGCTGACTAAAAATATTGTATTTTGAATAAGAGATTCTGCAGAACATGTTTTACAACAGCAATACTGATGTAAGGTCTGAATACTGGGAGGTGTAGTGCTGTCCTGCTATGCACCATCTACATCGCAGTGTTGCCATCTGATTCAGATGAATCTCCTGAGTGTGAGAGCACCAGTTTTCCATTCCCTGATGTGCTGGTCTAAGTGTTACACCTCCCCAAAGCAATATAATGCCCCTAAATATCTGGATTATTTGAATTATTGTATTTATTTACATTTTGATTGCTACAGATGGAATACATTCTCTACTTTGAAGTTTTGTTACCTTAATGAAGCTGGGTCAGTGTAGCCTAACTCATTTTGAAAATTCTCTTCCACCTTTCTGTGATGTAATGTGCTGTGTAGAGGTGAAGAAAAAGACATGTGGCAAATTTCTTAGTCAGCAAGAAGTTTAGCTCTCAATAAAATTAAGTGCTTTTCTTCTGAAGAAAAAGAAGAACCAAGGTTTTAGAATAAATAACATCTAATTTATTTTTCAGGATTTTTTTTTTCTTTTTTCCTTCATTTTTCATTACCTTACCTCCACCTGGGAACAGGCACTGTGGTATATCCTGACAGACAGAGAGCATCATAAGTTTTTAGGAGCCATACATATGCAGTGGACTCTAGTAATGTTGCCTTCAGGTATGTCATGGTCCTTTAAATTATTTTAAAATGCTGGCACCCACCTTCAAATCTGTATTTCTTCTATGTCAAATCTCCAACAACAGCTAATGAAATGAGGACTTGGTGAAAACTGATAGATGGAGGTGGCAGAACCTCCATCCACCAGTGGGTGGGGTTTGTCCACAGGCGATGTAACACTAAATTTCAGCCTCCTGTAAGGAGACACAAGCTCTCACCTTGCAAGTGTCTTTTTGGCATCAGGTTTGTCCTAGTTGCGGTGGAGTGTTAGAGAGATTGGTTTTTATTCAGCCATCCTTGATGTTATGTCCTTTCATACCTATGAGAGAAACTGTCTACACAGGTGCTGGTGCAGAAATACATCAGTTAAGCTGTGAACAATGAACTACTTTCTTTCTTCTAACACTAAATTCAGATCCTGAAAGAAAAAAAATAGGACAGGTTACACAGGGAACAAAAACTTTCAGTTCAGTCAGGGTAGGTTGTAAGTGGTGGGTATGAAAGGCCTTGACAGATTTTATGTTCAGCTAGCGTGTGCAGTGTAAAAAAAAAAAAAAAAAAGCTAAAGTGTGTGTATTGCACAGGCAGGTACCGAGGATGCTGTTGACTCCATTGACTTCTATGTCAGGCTGAAAAACTTCAAAAATCTGTTTGCCCCAGTGTGGATGTCTTACCTGTTGAGTGTACCATGTAGTAGATGTTTTAAAATCCTTGTATTTTCCCACATGATCACTTTTGGAATGAAGTGCAACTGTAAATGGATTTACACTCTCTAGTTTCCTTCCCTTGCAATGCAGCAACTTGAAGCTCAGCAAATACAGTTTTTATACCCTATGAATAACGTGCTCAGAATCTTGTATTTTAACATGAGCTGCTCATTTTCTCACCTTAATCTGAAAAACCTGATAATAAACATGCAGGCAGGGAAAACTATTGAGACTGGTTGTTAAAATAACTCTGATTCAGTACCTTGAATGACTAAAGTGAAATTGAACCTGATAACATCAGTTTTATGCAGCCTGCATATTCTACAGCTTTTAATCATTTTTCATAGCAACTCTCCATTAACACTCCATCCTGGAAACACATTCCTCTGTTGTTCTCTGGCATAACAGACTCCTTTTTTCTTTTCTAAATAACATTTCTTGTTCTCATTCATCTGTACGCTCTCCATATCACCAGGTAGATTTGATGGATTTTCTCATATTGAAAACCATCTGCTCAGTTATTTTAGATAACATAAGCCCATCCACCAAAATGGAAGTTGATAGAAATTCCTGCTTCTCCAAAGCACTAATTTCGATCCTTCTTTCCAACACTTGCCCTACAGCCAGACCTGCTCAGCTGAAATCTTCTAGACAATGCTGGTACTCAAAATGAATCTGGAATTTTCCAGTTGCTCATGACAGGAACTGATGGGGCAAGCTTGGAGAGGCTGGCATGAGTGCATGGGAAGAGACAGATTAAGTACTGGAAGAGGGAAAGAGTCATATATGCCTGTAGCAGGTCATTGTGTCCAAAACAGAAAATATGGAAGGAACTGAGGATAGCGTTCAGAGAAGGTGAAAAAAACTAAGATAGACAGTGTGTGGTTAGATCCTGCGGAACTGCAGTGTGGTTTCAGGTGACCCTTATGAGAAACAACAACATGAGAAGAGGCTCCCTGTGATCCAGGGAAGTTCAGCTCCAGCTTATCTTGCACAAACACTTGTGCAGGCCATCGGAGAGCTGGGTATACAGGTGATGGAGTTAATAAAGAAAAATAAAATGAAACAAAACCCCTTATTTCTTTTAGCCTGGCTTTTCCCTGCCCTGGTTCACCCTGCTCTTGCAAGATGGAGAGTTGTTTGTACAAAGGGCCATGCCCGGGGCTGTGGCCCATCATGTGGGCTGTCGGATGGAAAATGCATCTGCCATTGAGACCACAAGTTGTGGGAAAAGCCTGAAGGACTGTGAAACATTCAATCAATTTTGAAAGAGTAACATAGCGGGTCTGTCACACTCATGACTGAACAGTTGTATTTCTGCCATGATTTGACTGAGGAGGTTTTCTCTTTGACCTGCTCATGTGCAGAAGCACTCTGGCATGAACCAGACGGGCTGTACCCAGGCTGAAAAGGAATCATTTCTTTAACTTTTTCCTCAGCTGTTTCTCATCCCAGTTAGTTAGAGTTGCTCAGGTCATTGCTCAGCAGCAGTGTGCATGCCCAAACAGTGAGTCAGGCAAGGGAAGTTCTTGGGGATGATAATGGGTGTCCTCATCAGGTGGCCATAGCAGAAGCACAGCCATAAGCTCTAGGTCCTCTCTTTTTTTTTCAGCTGGAAAGACACTGTAATACAAAGAGCCCAAGGGCTGGTGGCTACATCCAGCTGCATGAAAAAGCGTCTCCAGATTTTGTGGCTTCTAAAACATGTAAGTTGTGGTATGTGTAATTTTCACCACCTCCCACAATGGGAGAGGTGGGATTTCTCACTCAGAGGGATGCATGTCGTACTGACTCTAGAGTGAATATGTGCCTCCGGGTGGAATTTCACAGCCCAGCCCTTCTCCTCCTCAGAGCTCATGGGGCTTCTGGTTTCCTCTGGCAGGTGGTTTGCCATGGAAAAAGTCACTCTTGGAGGGAGCAAGTGTTACTTGGGCTAATTACCTTTCATTGTTTACAGTCCTGGAAGACTTTAAGTTGATCTGCTGCATGCAGGAAGGGTAAATTGGCTACAACCTTTAATGTAACTTAATGTGAACTAATGAAAGTTTAAATAAAAAGAAGCAAACAAGTCCCTAATGAGGTGCCTGAGCCATAGTTCCACAACATTTAATTAATCTTTCTTTGGTATTAAACATTATGATGCAGAGAAGTATCTGTGTCAAGGGCAGCAGTGACTAATTTCATAGCAAGTGTGTGATTGTATCTCACCAAGAGATACAAGAAGGCACAGTAAAGGAACAACGACTGAGGAGCTCAGATACAGAGATGGCAGAAATTAGTTGCTGGATGGGACAAGTCATGAGCTGACCTCATGAGGTAAGTATTGTTGCCGTTCCACTTTCGGCAAGCCTCGTCCGGTAGCTGGGCAGGCCTGGAGTCACCCATGCCCCAGGGGCATCGAGCACAGACACCAATATGGGGATGCAGCAAAATGGCGTTTATTCAAGTGCGCAATCACTTTAAATACCCATCTTACTCTCGTGCGTTCTCGCGATAAGCAAGCTAGCCACCCAGCTTCTATGCCCCTCCCATCTTTCCGTGCCAGCCCGAGATCTTCCAGACGCCAGTCCCTACAAAGTATAGGCAGGAAAGTTTGTGGATTTTTAGTCAAGAAGTAAAGGGAAATATTTTTAGTGCATTTTTGAAACACATCTGCATGCTACTGATGGCTTGTCATTTGTTTAGGCTGTCATCTAAGTCACTGATAAGGCTTGGTTCTACATAGCACCGGCCACAAACTTGCATCCCTTTGAAAATACCTGGCCAAATGGCTCAGAAACACCAAGTATATAGAGTTAAAGCTTTATATGCCTCACTTTACCAAATTAGGTCCTTCCAGAGGTTTAACACAACCATTTGAGGGGAAGAATATCTATTGCATGCTCACAACACTCAGAAGTTCCTCCCAAAGTAGCTTCTACCCACAGTTGCTGGTTTATAGATAAATACAACATGGAAGCAATTACTGTAAATACTGGCTTGCTCAGTAGATTAATGCCCATGTCTGGGAACTGGCTGAAGGTTTGTATTTCCCTCAGCCATGATCCTATTTACTACCCCACTTTCAGACATCCTGCACTCACATTAGAGCAAATATGCCTGGGATCCACTGAGTTGCTGCTGTACGTACCTCTGCCTCTGGAATCAGCTTGCTGCTCTAGCAGAAGCAATCTTTACAGGAGAAGGCAGCTCCTCAGTCCTGAAGAGAGAGACGTTGATCAGCGAGGTGAGCAGGTGGGAGAGACTGGCAGCTGCGCCAGCTGCTGCTGAAGGTTTTCTGTGTATGATTTCCTTCTGGCAGCAGCTGATGTTCTCTGTGTCTTGTCTACAAAAAAAAAAAAAAAAAATCCTCTTCCCATTGCTGAATGAATGGATTCTTTGTCCTGAAAAAAGAAACAAGATCAAGAAAATAACAGTAGTACTTATAGTGCAGGCATTTTTGTGGTGGTTTGGAGGGCTGGAGTATGAAGTCTCAGCTTCAGCCATGGCCTCAATGGGGTCAGGTCACTGCGTGATAAGAGGCAGCCCCAGCAAGCAGGGAGGGAGGTGGAGGTCTCCTGCCTCCCAGGGTTAGCTGGTTTGAAGGGCACCATTACATGCACTTTGACAGTGTTGGGATACAAGCAGTTTATCAAACCCACACACTCTCCGCTGAGTTTAATATCTAATTGAATGTGCCTTTTATAACCTTAACCACTTTTGGCTATGCCAGTAGTGTCTCTCCCCCTGAACGTGTTCCATGAATCACAAAATAT
>JAVSBS010016346.1:0-12827 GCA_033124195.1 Coracias cyanogaster | reverse complement strand
CAAAATATTCAGCTGGTGGTGGAGGCCGTGTCTCCAAAATCCAGTGGTCATCCAGGAGAGCTGGATTTGCACTTCTGCTCTGCAAAGTTATTTATAGAGCTAAAGACCCAAAATGGGACTTAAGAAATGATGTGGCAAATCTCATGACAAAAATGTTGTCTCAACTTCTCTGACTAGTTTACTTTGCCACTCTCTGATGAGGTACTAAGTTGATAAAAGTTGATGAAACACAGGTGGTTAAGTGTCATTTGGTGTGCGGAGTCTGGAAGAGATCATTCATCTTATGGGTGCAAGGGCTGACTGTCAGCTCCAAGATGCCGTGTGACATCGAGCCCAGGCCACTGCAGGGGAGAACACTTTGACAGGGAGAAGGAGCTGTGTTTCATCCTGTGCATGTCTTGCATGTAATTTGTTGCACTTTCTGATGGACTGTAAGACTTGAGCGGTTCATCACTCCTGAAGTCTCTCCCTTGCCTTTGCCCTCAGTCATTTAATTTAATGTATGGTATGTATTTCTGACCGCTTCAATACCAGGAAATCTCTTGTTATAGCACTGTGATTGAGTTTAATTTTTTCACAATATGATTTTACAAGAAATGCAGTATTGTTGCAAATCTTTTGTTACCTGTTGGTGCATGTGAGGAAGTTAGAATATTTATAGAGAAATCTAAAAATATTAATATAGGAAAATAAACAAATGTATTTGGAAATTAACCCGGAGAAAAATACTTGTGTTTTTTTTAAGTGGGGATGGAGGAGCAGAAGAGCTGTCAACATTAGTTTATGCTAGCTAAGCGGAGATAACAGGGTCAATCTTTTGTTAAGACCCTGTTTCTTCTGTTTGACTTGAACTTGACTTCTTGAAGTCAAAGACCTGAATTATTTCATAAATGCAGTGGGCACAATTGCATTGTAAATTTGTAAATGCACTGACATGGGAGAAGCTAATTAGAATGAAGAGGGAAGCTGCGTTCCAGGTGCAGGAGCCATTAGTATTCTTCTGCTCTAGTTCCCTGAACCACTGCATGTATTAACCTTTAGCCAGTTCACAGCCAATTTCTCCTGTTTCTTACATAATGTTGGAATTATAATTGACAGCGCTGATGAAAGGGAGAAGTCTCCCTGCAACTCAAATATTTCTTGCTTTCATGTAGAGGGTTTTAGAACAAGAGTCTTATCAGCTGTGAATAATTGCATCTCATTAACTGCATACTGGAGATATATGTATATTCATATTAGTTGGAGTGGCGTATATATTTGGCTGAAAAATGTTATGGCATGCTTCAAGCATCATCACTGATGTGAAATTCAGTGCACACGGTATGTTTATGTAACTGGAGTGACATTGTTAAAGAGATAGAAGAAGATGATAGTTGTACATTTGGGTGCAGTTATGGAGGACTTCTTGCTAGCAGGCTTCAAAAAAAGAGCTTTCATTCTCATAGTTAATTGGACAGTTTATCAACATTTGGTACACTGTTAGTAAAAACAGAAGTGTTTTTTTAAGGCTTCCACTGCCCCCCTTGCTATGTTTGCTCCTTTGAGGGTGCAATGTTTCCTGTGGGACTCAGAGTTTCCCTCCTCATCACTGAGAGTGTTTGCAACGGTTTTCTCTGGTACCTCAACAGGTTTTGCTCAATTTGCCCAAAGGCAATTCTAGGAAAAGTTAGTTTTGTGTTGATCTTGTAAATCCCAAGTCACAGAAGGTTTTGGAGCCTCTAATAGGCAGAAAAAGTTGCCAAAAAGTCATTTATATGAGAGTGGTAAGTTGCCTTAGCCCTTAAACCCTTTTGAACATAAGGAAAATAAAAAAATCCATTTATAGTCTTATGATTGCACCCTTTATTTCTAAGCTTTTTCTATATGGTTAGAAATACTGTTCTTTTAAATGAAATTAGGTAGTGTATTTCCAAAAGGGTAGGTATCTACTCCTTAAAGTGAGTAAGCAGTTACCCCAGAGATGACTTTCCTTGGTGCAGAGGCTATAGCTGCCACGTGGCTATGTGCTAGGGGTTTCCACCTGCGAGATGAACCTGGCTGCACTGCAATAACTAATTGCTTTCTGGCACAAGGAGTGTCTTGGTTTTGCTTGTAGTTCAGAGATAATTCAGCTCCACATGCATATGCTGTCATGAAGAAAATGCCAACTGCTCTTATTTCCAGCAAAACAGTGATATAATTGTCAAACTGATGAAAAACAAAAGCTTCCACCTAATTTATTTGTTATTAAACGAAGAAACAAACAAAAAAATCTGCTGTTTAACTAAGGAACACTTCCCATGCTTTGCTGCAAAACTAGCTGACATTTAACACTGAGACAATTCACGATGAAGTTGTTGAAATATCATTGTCAGATGAATCTTCATGTTTTCCTTCCCAAATGCAAAGTGCTGGTTTCTTCTTGCTCCTACTGGGTTAGAGCCATTTAACCCAAGCAGAGCTTTTACGTATCATTCATTTTAACTTATTGTTTTGCCAAAATTACAGTCATTTTGTGTAAAGCATAACATCAAATGATAGGAATATTACCTACTTTAGGCTACTTTATACTTTCCTTTAAAGAGGAAAATAAAATACCACCTTTTTTTCTTAAGATGACTTTTGTTTGCCAGCTTAATCTCTGACTTGACCTGAGGAATTTAGCACCTGACCAGAAATCAAACTCGGGGTGAGTGGAATGGCACATGCTGCTTGGCGTAATGCACAAGGAGATGAAGAGAGCAGAAAGCGCATTTCCACCAGTTGTGTCGAGACGAACATTTGAAGGATGCTGCTGCTACTGACCACAAATAGTGGAACCTGCAGGAATGTTTTCAGAAACAAGTTGAAAAATGTTCTGCAATATATTAATTACTAAGGTTGGTATGTTTGCTGTAGTGATTAATTGTTTGGCTTATTAAATTATTTTCCTAGCATATGATTTTTTTCACAAACATAAATTGCTTTGGGTTTATAGCTTGTGCTTATGTGAAAAAAAAAAAGATATTTTCTAAGCTGGCAGAATTATTTTCTCTAGTATTTCTGTGGAAAGTAATAGGATTCATCTACACTTGTGAACTGCCCGGAAGAAAATAGATAGTTATAGACTTCATTATACATTCAAACAGGCATGCAAAACTTTGAACCAGACCCTTATGATCACAGAAGTGTGCACACATAGGGACAAGTTTTGTGAGGACAATTTTCTGATCAGCAACAAAATACAATAAAAAACCATAATTATATTGCCTTCGAGGAAAGATGGAAAGGGCTTAATGAATTGATTTTCTATCAAACTCAGCATTTTATTAAAGAAGAGATGGAGGTCCCTCTATGAAACCTTTGAAACCATCAGTCATGACCAAACTCCAAGCTGGATGTCATACAAAGAAGTCATATAAAACTGAGGCATGAAGATTAATGACGTGATACAGAACCGCATAAAACTGAAGTTAATCCAAACTACAGCTTCTAAACAAGGTAAACCCCTTCTCCTCCATTTTGTAAGGCTGTTGCTAGCATGGGATAACTCATCCACACTGGTTGGTTGGTTAGTAGATATCAGCATTCAAACATACAAGTGGATATTCTGTTGCTTCTTAGCGTTTGCTTCTAATGTTTGTTAGACATTTCATTACGTATTAAAGATTCATTTTACCTGTGAAAACCAAATACTTTCTTATTAATCAGGACATAAGACTCTCCCCATGAGAGGTCCATATTATGAACTTTTTCATTAAGGAAATCTCAATGTAGTGTGTCCTTTCAACTTTATAATATAAGTTGGCACCTCCAAATATTGTCACCTTCAAACTTATAAATACAGTCCTAGCACATAGTACATCTTCGTAAAGCCCACATTACTAATTATTGTTTTTTCACTGAGCTAATGTGACCCATGCTGTTCCCAGGCTATAGTGACTTGTGGCCGTGCCTATGCTTGACCCAGCTGCAAGGGTGGGTCCTGATCACGAAAGTTGTCTCCTTAATCCTTTGTAGCTGCATTTTCCTTTCATTCTATGTTGAGGAAGAGTGACTTACTTTTCAAGATGTGCAAAGAAATGGCCATAATTTGGCTGAGAAGAACTATAAAACATAATAATGTTTGGGCTTGCTGAGCTGGTCAGCAAGAACTCACCATTACTGCAGCTTCATTTCTCTGGCCAAGGCACCCAAATGGATTCAGAAGGATGAGTCACTATCCATGCTGGGTGTTAGAGCATTAAAGAGTGCTGCTTAAGCAACTCCTACTGATCCAGAGGGCATAGGAAATACAAATGGGTTGACTCAGTGCTAGATTCAGTACACAACAGCTCTGTGGCAGGACACAGAGACATAGTTTTTTAATAGCTTTTACTTGTTTTATTATCCTGCTGAGGTGTGGCATTGGAAACATTAGTCCATGCTTGAATTCTTTTCCTGTTGCTGTACTGAAAGGTGAACTATTACCTGTGTGTCCCAACAGCGATAGCAAATTAGATGAATTCTTATGCTGGGATCTCTTCACCTGCTCATGTGCCCATGGGTGGACATACTGTAGGAGCTCATTCTTCATCCAATTATATCATTTAACAATTGATGCAAGATAGGCAAAACAAAAAACTATCTAAAGTAAGTGTGTTTCCACAGGTGGTGATATTTGGTATAATTATACCAGTTAATTTGATGGTAGATTTGCCCATGTAAGTAAGCTTAGAGGACAGACCTGATTCAATGATTAATTTAGATGACAGCTTAAGTGATGACATTTATACCTTTTTAAAATGTGTCTGAAACAGGTATGTTGTATTTGTTCCAATCATCTTTAGTGCTGCCTATAATCATGCCCCTATTAAAATGACACTTTTAGGGACTATTTATTTGATAGACTCTCAAGTATTCATTACCTTAATTACCCCATATAAATTACCCAGGATACTCCATCCTTGTTTGGCTCAGAAATAATTACTTGTTATTATTCAGGTACTAATCACCAAATCTTAATCCTTTGCTAGTTTATTATGGATTTTCAGAGGAAAAATTAAAGGAGAGTCTTAAATATGTTTGTTCCCTAATTTGTTTAATAACAATAAAATATCCATCCTGCCTCTGGAGAACTCCCACAAGTTGTGTTGTGCTGCAGAGATGTGTAACTGTCTGCTGGTGGTGCTGGCAAGTGCCAGGATGGGTATCCCTTTGATATGGCATGCTACAAGTTCCAGCTCTTTGAGAGCTGCGTATGAGCACTGTTTGAACTGGTCTGCTGGGATTTCTTGTTGGTATTTTTTTATACAACTGCTTGGGTTGTTCTCCAGTGGTGCCGAGTGCCTGCCACAGCAAATGAAGTCAGGTCCTGAGGATATACTGTCTCTGATTCAGAGCAAGGCTTCGAGATGGACCATCTGCTGGCTGTTTGCCTTTCCTTGATGCACTGTAACTGGTGAAGCTGCTGGCTGTTACTGGTGCTTTTAATGTGGTTATGTGAAAGTGGATCTGTGATATGCTTTCTGTTGAGGTAAGACTTGAAATCTTTGGGGCTGAGTTGTATTGCACAGGTTTGGTTCATAAGGACTTTGTACTGGCGTGAGTACCCCACAGTAACTCCAGCTTTGCTCTGTGCAGAAGATGGTGGCTTTTGTGGGTGTCATCTAGGATTCCATCTGGCAGTGGCATTGTAGGAGAGGTGTTGCCTACTGGTTAGCCTGTAGACAAATTATCTTCTACAGGCTTGGCTGAAGTCAGTGGCATTTGCAGCCAGTGCTGCCACTGAGCCAGTTCTGCAGAGCAAGTGTTTGGAGCCTGAGCCTTCCAAGTCCATGAATCTTGGAGGTCTGCATGCAGGCATGTGAATACCCAGAAACCAAAAGCTTTTCTGTGCTCCCAGAGAACATGTGTGTGCAGAGTAGGAAAACGATACATTTACACATTGGAAGAGCACCTGACTCTTGCTTAGATTTTCTATGGAGACCCTGCAAGCAGATGTACAGAATCCTGTGAACAAAACAGGACAACAGAGACTCTCAATCCCAATCTGTCTCCAGTCAGGTCCCACTTTGTCAGGCTGTACCTTGACAGTGCCACCTTGGCACTACAAAATCTGCCTGTTGCTCATGTCCCTCACAATGGTAATTTCTGAGCATTTCTCAGTCAGTAATCTCAAAGTTATTTTTATCAGAGGTACTATCACTGGCCCCATGTTGCAAACTGATTGTAAAGATGTTTTGTAACATCACCTATCAAATGCATCAAAGAGCAGAAATGACTGTAATTTAAGTTCCAGTCCTATGCTGCTTTCACTAGGCTGCAGTGTTTCATCTACACAAAAAACATACATGAACCACATTCTAAAGACGTGGTGATTAATATCCTAAAAATACGGTGAAGCTTCAGCTTGTAAGAATAGCATCTGTGGACCATTCACTGTAATCCAACATCTTGGCATACGCCAGGAGAAACCCACAGCATTTTATCTCATTAGTATCATCACTGGAATTATTTATTAATGTTCTCAATTTATCTCGGTTTATCTACTTTCAGTCCTACTCTATAGGAAGAGTAATTTTTTTAAAAATGAGATTTGAGATATTTTTGTCAGTGTTATTTCCAGCTGATGTGATTTTTCATGGCAATTAGGTGAGCAAACAATTGTACAGCATGATGAGGGTGTGAAAAATTTAATATAAACCATCTTGTCTATAATAATCAAAGCAGTCCTGATCAAAAGATGGTGTGAATTGTGTGTGAATTAACATTATCATACAAATGTCTCTAAGTGTTGATACTCTTTGATGTGGCCATGTAGAAAAGCCTTAGGAATCAGTGAAGATTAGGGGAAAAGTGACTATTTTTGATAACAAATTCTACCCACTCTTAGTAATACAGACAGATTGGCTGTGCTAAATCACTTCACCAGGATTTTCAGTCTATTTTTTTTTTTTCTAAATTGATTTTTTTTATATTTGGCTACCAAGATGTTGTGAAGGAGGAGGGCGAGAAAGAGTGTTGTCTTCAAGGGAAATATGTATTTTATTATTATTATATGTAAACAGCACCTGAAGATGCACTCAGATTTTAATTTACTTCTTCCAGAAATGCTGAAGAATTTTTTTAAGTCACTGGGTGAAATGAAGGAAAGCTCTATGTTACAGTTCCTCTGGGCTTTACCCCTGTAAGAGTCTCAAACTATTGACTTCTACATGCCTGACACCTCCAAGGAGCCTCTGCCTATGTAGGTCTGTGCATTTCTTCCTCCAGAACATACTGCATCCTCTGACAGCCTCTGACTTCCCTGCAATGTTAATTGTACAAGCATGCAGTTTTCCAACTGCACCATACCTCTAGCCTGCTTTTTCTCCCTGCAACTAATTCCAGTTTTCTCTTTGTTTCTAACAACCTTCTGGCCAAAAACCAACAACTGTCCATATCATACCTGTCAGTAAGGCTTGGCATTAAGCGTGTTGTAAATTGAATAATGTAAGTGTGGTTACATGCCATGTTTACACACTTCAAAATAAATTAGTTTGAAGTGCTTCCATTTGAACACAAAATTCCCAGCTTGTCAGTGAAAAATGAAAGGGGTTTCAAGTTAAAATTCAAGCATAAAATGATAAATGCTGATTATTCTAAGTGCTCAAATGCCTATGTGACAGATATCATAACCTGATTTTTTATGGCAGTCTGGCCAAATGCAAATCTAAATGAATATGGCATGTGGAGACAGGGCTTTGTTTGAATTTTGTTGTTTGCTAAATGTGGCGGGACAAATCTGAAAAATTAGTGAAAAAGGAAGTCACTTTTTATTCTTTTGGATACATCAACAAATGCCTTTTAGTGGTACGTGAGAATACACTCTGACAGATTCAGTGATGAACTCTTGATTCAGTGAACTCTATCTGTTCATTTGATTTCCTTATGAACCTCACATGCAATAGTGTTTTGTACCTCAAAACATGCCTTTTCTTTCTAGTTGAAGCTTTTGCTTTTTATACTGTGATAACCCTTTTCAAACAGTGCACCTGTTCTTAATGCTGCACTATTAACTTCTCTGCAGCAGTCATTTGCTGACATTTGTCAATACGTTCATTCAAAATTAGTAGCACTAGTGTTGAAATATGAGTACTACTTAAATTACGTTCTATCTAGTATACTGTTGGAATCTCTGTTAGCAATAACCAGGAAAAATTTTTTCAAACTATAAACTTAATTTAGCATTCGCTATGTGCAAAGAACTACTTATATCTGTGAGGGTTGCCCAACAAAAGTCTCAGCAATAAAGTAGATTTAAACTTTCTTTGAATAAGTTTCCAGACTGGTATCTTGTTTGTTCATTGTCTGGCAAGCAGCAAAACTTGTTATCAATTCATGTATAAAATTTCTGCAAAATGGAAATTCCACTGATTACTCCATGGTATGATGATGGAGGATCGAGATAACAAGGTCTTATTGGATTTGGCCTCCATTCCTATAATAAATTTATTTTATTCTAGGAAGAGAAACTTCTCATAAATAGCACTTGTTTCTGGCAAATTAAATTAAATGGAGTGGGTTTCCTTGGCATCAGTACTTGTGACTGCAGAGGCCTGCAGTAAGAGCAGAAGTGTCCTACCACACCTGAGCTGCATGTAAGTTATTTGTGCTGGGGCTCTTGTACGCTTGCCAAGGCATAAGAGAGATTGAAAATGACTGAAGTTGATGGATGCCCTGCCAGTTTCTGCACATTTGTGTTTTATAAAACGTCCTCCGTACTGTGGTCAGGCCCAGAAAATAGACTGAATTCTTACAAATTGTCAATGTGTTATGGCTTTATTAAAATAAAAACCAGACACTGTGAATTAAGCACTTGAAGTGCACTGCGGTCTGTCTGTGACCGCTGCTGAACACAGGAGATGGAGCTGAATGGACATTTGATCTGCACAACTGCAACACCCTTATATGCCTCTGAGTTTTCCTCTGCGTAGCTTGCTTAAACGACTTGGTGTTCATCACCTAGCTGGTTTTCTCAAGTGGAGTTATTTGTTAAATTTCTGCAAACCTGAAAAAGGCTTTAATGTGTGGAGCACGTGCAGTGTGTGTGGTTACTGATGGTGTTGCCTAGTGGTTATTTGAATGATTATAGGAGGAGATTAGAAGAAAAAGTGGAAAGCTTCTTGATTTTTGGTCATAGTCATTAGGTAAAAACATGGCAGTAGATCACTGTGTGAGAAAAAGAAATAGGTGCTGCTCACGTTTCCAGCCATTTCTACAGTGCTTTTGTGTGTGCTCACTGGTATGCTCATATATTGTGTACAGGTAGCGCGTGCAGGGTCTTAGCTCAATCCTTTACTAGTAGATAATGCTAAGACATTTTACTAGGGAAAAAGAGGTTTTGCTTTCTCATTTTCTAAGGATTTTTTCGAAATAAAAAGGAAAAACTGTGAAACTATATGTGTTGTGCTCTCAGAGGTGGGAAAATAAAAGTAACAGTGAAAAATACATGAGGATGTATATCAGTGTGCCCATATTATCTGAGCAACAGGCACCTTAGCACCTGATTGTTTTGCGAAAGTTATAAAGCTTCTAAAAAGAGTCTGCTAGACCTAGGTGCAAGGCCAGTCAGATGAGGGTACATTTGAGGCCAAACAGCTAAAAATAAAAAGTTAACTTGCTAAAGAAAGATTGTTAGAAAATGAGAAGGTGCATGCTGAGGCTTCTTAGTCCCAGCTTCTAGCCCTGGTTCCCAGGCCCAAGGGTTGTTTGAATACATCATTGGATAATGTGCATAGTCGCAACTCCTTTGCAGCTGTCAACATTTCTCTAGTTCCTAACACAAAGAAATTCCCTTACAAGACCTGTTAATATCTTCTAAGTGTCATTCCTTCATGGCATACTTCCATGCAGTTATTAAATATTTTTATTATCCTTTCATGTGTGAGTAACTTTTGAGCCTGAAAGTGTGGTCTGCAATTCAGTTCTGCTGGAAAGAATCATTTTGCCTCTGCCCTTTAATTCTGTTGTTGTAGTAAAGCAGAAAATACTGTAGACAGTGCCATAAAATTTAAATAGTTAATGTAAAAATCTTTTCCCAGCTGTGACAGGGTAATATCAAAATGTTTTGAATTGTTTATCAGATTCTTAATGTGAAATAAGGAGTATTATGGATATTAAGAGATTCCCTAAGGCTAGTGTGTTTGAGGTCCATGTACTGAAAGTTTCTATAGTTTAATAAATTATAAACTAGCAATGCAGGATTATTTTAAAGAGTTTAAAAATATTTTTCTTTGTGATTTTTTTTTGGTGTTTTTTTTTTATTTTCCCAGATTTTCTTTGGATAATGGTTACAAATACATTGCCCTTTTGCAATTCATGTCTGTTCCCATATGAAATTCATGTTCACAGAGAAAGACTAGTGCACATTGGGGAAATGCACTTGTGTGCAGGCGGTGAGGTTCATTGTCCTCTTGTGTCTGCTGAAAGCAATCAGGAAAACATCTGTGCTGAGCTAGAGCTGATTTTAATGGATTGGGTTCAAATGTTGGCAGCAGGCACATGCTCCAAGAGCTGCCAAAAGATGGGTAATTGGCTGTCAGCTTTGGAGCCTGACCATTAGCTGGGAGACACAATACTTATTTACAGGGAGTCACAGTCCTTATTTACAAGGCAAGCAAAAAACAGTGGGAGTCTGTATGGCTGGGAGGAATGGGAATGAAAAGCGACAGGGTAAGTGGCACTGAAATGCTAGTGTCTTCTTTGCCAAAGGGGGTAAACAGAACAACATCATCAGCTACAGCACTTATTCCTTCTCCAGTTAAAAGTAAACAAAACAACACAAATAGGGGAAAACCCCTATAGTAATTTGGTGGCAGAGCTTTCTTCTGAAGTTTGTAGCACTAGTCATCGTACTTTGAGAGTAGGGATTGTGCCAGGTTTACTGAAATTGTGCTGCTAAGTGGCTAAATTATAATATTTTCTCACCACAGGTGTATGCCTGCCTTAAAGGGAGCTCAGCTGCACTCTAAAATTAGTTAATAGATAAAAATATTGGCAGCAGCTGGATTTGCTGCTCCTTTAGAGTCCTGCCACACCGTTTCCTGGGAGAGATGATGATGCTCCCTTCTTCATTTTTCTCTTGTCTTTTACACAAAACTGACTGTAGAACCAAATGCTTGATGAGGTGAGTTATCAGTGCAAGTTTGTCTTTTCTAGGCTAGGATTTGATTCTTTGGCAGTTCCTCCTCTCTTTATGTTGTATTCTTGAGCTTCTGTAAAATAATTCTGATTAAAATGAGGCTAGGAAAGGGAAGGATTTCTTTTTTTGCCCTGTGTTTCTGGAGAATAAGTATGCTCAAACTGCTTGCACTTTTTGAAGTGATGTATAAACATGGAAGTAGAGTATTTTCTAGCTTAAGACAACAGGTAGTTTTCAACTTTCTGGTGGAGCAGGCTCCAGAAAGTTTTAGAAAGAGCATGGCTGCTGCCTGGACAGATTGGTCTAGAAATTGGTTATTGGAAAACAGTCCTGTGCTGTGCATTTATTAAAAGAAAGCCTTATAACAACGGCTGCTATGGCATCTTCTGACTCCTGTTGTCTCACGCTTGCAGAGTCATCTGCTTTTTGACCCCCTTCCCCATTGTTATGTTGTAGTTCATTCCTTAAGGGAAGGAGGGTTGTGAGCCTTTGTTCTGTCTGCCCAGTGGCCCCTTGTCTTGCTGCCAGTCTGAACTGAGGTTTGTAAAGAATGATACTTTCTGTTGAAATGTGGTTGGGTGGAGGAGGAAAACCCTACGGGTTGCCTACAGAGTACATTTGACTCTGAGTTCAATGCCTATTAGACATAACAAAATCCATTCAGATGCTCACCTGTAAGAGCTAGTCTAATACTTCAAGTAAATCTTAATTTGTTTACCACAGTTTCTTTAAAAAAAGACAACCACCACATCAGAACACACCTACAAATGCCCCAGTACAGCCCATGACTTCAAAATACATTTGAATGACTTATTTTGGACAGACATGCAAATGTTTTATTATGTCAATTTTTGGCCAACCTATTTTTCAGTGTGTGTTTAGTCCTAACAGGCTACAGTTCTTAAGTTTTTTGTTTCTCTACTGTTATATAGTGGCAACAGGAGCTGGAAATGCTCGAGTGGAGTATGCTTTTTTTCACAAGCAAGAAGCAATGAGCTCCTGGGACCTGAAAAAAAACCAGTTCTCCCTTCAGTTTGACAGAACAATATCTGCACTAAACTGATACGTTAATTGAGTCTGGCAGCCTCCATTTAATTATGACTCATTGCAAATGATCAAGTTAGTCAGCTCCTCAGTTGCAGTTCTGTTTTTGTAGTGAAAATAAAAGAAAATATGTAGCACATATAGTTTTACTTTTTTTTTTTCCTAAAAAGCTCTGCAGTTTTGAATATTTAAAGATTTGTGAATTTATTGATTTTTTTTCAATCCATTTCACATGGTTTTGACTGCAATAATTTTTAAATTTACCTGTAAATTTAGTCTCCAAATTTATTAGCTGTTATCACAGCCATTCCAGATTTAAATGCATATCGGAAACAATTAAGCAAGCTAAATTTATTTGGTATAGTTATGTTACAACAATAAAGAACAATAATGTCAGTATCTTTAAGTAAAAAGAACAATGCCTGTGACAATGAGTAGCCCCAGCATCTGGAACTAAATTCATCCCACTTTAACTACATGTTGTTGAGTTAGAACAAAAACAAATGTTATGGCTTCCTTCAACAAAGTAAGGAAGATACTACTGTGGATCAACCTCATCAGAAATATCCCTCATCCCCATGTTTCACCGGCCACTGAACTGTGATATTTGCGGGAGATTTTCCTTTCTCCAGTTTCCATTTGTGCTGCAAAATCCAATTAA
>JAVSBS010016343.1:10560-26652 GCA_033124195.1 Coracias cyanogaster | reverse complement strand
AGGAAGATACTCCTAAGGCCATTTGCTAAACTGTCCTTAAGGTAAGGAAGGAGGACAAACGAAACCGAAAGAAGGATCCTCACGAACCCCAGCCCATGGGATCCTCCAAGCTGAGTGGGCAAACAAAGATTGGAAACCAGTAGAATTCCATAGGATTTCACCAAGATTCAGCATTATGCATTGTTTTGCATATTTAAACACACAAATTGCTGCCAGGCAAGGCAAACCCCAAGAAAACTCCAAATTATTCATCTGCGTCAACCAAGGCCTGCTTCTGAGATGTGTGCAAAGGAGGTGCTCAGGGTTGTTGGAGCAGAGAGGCTCCCATTCTGACTTGCGTGATCTCTTGTCCTCCAGCATCCTCTCCTCCATCCTGTCTGCCAGCATGAGCCAGCAGCTCTCAGCTGGAAGGTCTTTTCATGGAAGAAAGTTCTCATCATCTTCTGCTGCGAGTGGCATGAGCTGTTGCTGAAGCAGCATTTTCTCCTCTGCTGTGCTGTTTGGAAGAGGTTATGGAGCCTGGGGCCACAGAAGCCAAAGCCTCCAAAACACAGATGGATTTCTTCTGGCCGAAGACTCACACAGAAGGTCTCTGGAGGCTGGGGGTGCAAGGGGCATCCATGCCAACAGTGAAGGTGGGAGTCATGGGTTAGGATTCCACAGCAGAAGCTGCAGAACTGAAAGCGTTCATGCAGTGCAGGTCAACGAGAGCCTGCTGAAGCATCTTGATGTGAAGCTCAGCCCCGAAATTCAGCACATCCGAAAGCAGGAGAGAGCAGATGAAGAGCTTCAATAACCTGTTTGCGTCTTTGATTGACAAGGTGACTTAAAGGAATGATGGGGTTTAAGTGTGAAGGAAACTTTTTTGTGCTCAGGTCTTGGATTGTTTCTCTTCTCTTGTCCTATTACATGAGCCTTGTGCTGGGTTTTAATCTGGTTTATGAGCTGCATCTGTTCTTATTATTGTTAGTGAAAGGAGCTGTTCCTCCAAGTTACCTCATGGAGCACCCACACTCTTGACTTCTCTCCGTGTGGCTAGATCTTCAAAAGTTGCATTGTCTCCTATCCACAAATGGTGGTTTCCACTATCAGCCAATTAATATGCAGATCTATTTAAATATTCCATGGTTTCTATAGCTGCCACAAAGGTTGCGCTGTCTAGGGTTTTGTTGGAGAATGGGAGGGCAGCATGCCCAGTTTGGCCTAGGATTATAGGGTTATGAAGATTGCAAGGCCTCCCTTTTGTCCTTTCATCCCCTTCAAACCACAATGAAGCCCTGGAGCATTGACTTGGAAGAGGGAGATGTTCCCCCTTCATTCATCTGGTCCTCATACAATGCATCTAAGCACACGCCTGAAGAAGGTGGCTTTGCTTTTGCAATGCAGGTACAGCATCTGGAGCAGAAGAACAGGGTGTTGGCCACCAAATGGGACCTACTCGAGGTGCTGGAGCAAGTGCAGAGGAGGGTAACAAAGCTGGTGAAGGGCCTGGAGAATAAATCCTATGAAGAGCGATTGAAGGAGCTGGGACTGTTTAGTTTGAGGAAGAGGAGGCCAAGGGGAGACCTCATAGCTCTCTACAACTACCTGAAAGGACATTGTAGAGAGGTGAGTGCTGGTCTCTTCTCACAGGTCATTAGCGATAGAACAAGAGGGAATGGCTTCAAGCTGCAACAGAGGAGGTTTAGACTGGACATTAGGAAAAAATGTTTCACAGAAAGAGTAGTCAGGTACTGGAACAGGCTGCCCAGAGAGGTGGTTGAGTCACCATCCCTGGAGGTGTTTAAGGGTCATTTAGATGCGGTGCTGGGGGATATGGTTTAGGGGAGAACTTGTAGAGCAGGGTTGGTGGTTGGACTCGATGATCCCAAGGGTCTTTTCCAACCTGAATAATTCTATGATTCTACTCCAAAAGCAGATCTTGCCATCGCAGAAGAACATCAAGCATGTCTTTGGCAACTTCGTTTGCAGCCTGCAGAGGTGGCTGGACTCACTGCATCATGAGAGGGGGCAGATGGAGCCCGAGCTGAACCACATGGAGAAGCTTTTTGGAGAGTTCAGGTGCGAGTGAGCAGAAACCATCCAGAGAGCAGTGAGCTCAAACGGTTGTCTAATGGGACTTTTATTTTTGTCTGTACCAATAGACTTCTCTCTGAGGTCCAAAACGCTGAGATCCAAAAAGCACCATGACCCATAAGTACCCAGAGAAACAAGGTCTTCAGCCTCAGAATGACCCGGTAACTGATCTCTTCTCTTCTCCAACAGATACAAGCAGGAAGTGAACAGACACAGAGTTGCCAAGACTGAGTTTGTGTTACTGAAGAAGGTGAAGACTTTGTATGAATGGAAGGGTTGGATGCAGAAATCCAAAGACTCCTCCAACCTGCTCCTTGCAAGGTCAGGTCTTGAGAACGTTAAAAGCCATTGGACAAGGACAGATGCAGGAAAACATGTCATGGAGTATTCTCAGAGAGCATCAAATCTCTGCCCTTTAGCACAGGAAGTGTTTTCATTCTAAACTGACTCATCCTAATGCCCAGATCGTGGTGTTTCACAAGCAAGAACTCAGCAATATGTTGTCCATGCTTTTGGGACCCCTCAGCTGTTGCCGTTCAGGAGATATTTGAGCTTCCCAATTACATTTCCTAAACAAAAATTCATACTCTAAAAATATGATGAAATTGTCTTAGGTGTCCATATAGGCACCATTTTGACTTCTTAATGTTGGGAAACACTTTTAGGATGTGGACTGGGTCTATCTGGCCAAGGCAGAGCTGGAAGCAAAAGTGGAAACCCTTAATCAGGAGATAGAGTTCCTGAAATGTGTTTCTGCTCAGGTATGGATGCTCCTGTCCCAACCTTGCTTGATGACAGCTCTTCCTACCAGCCACTCCTTGTCTACATTGACTTAGGCCTGATTAAACCATCCATCCAGCTCTCTTTGTTGGGCAATGGGAATCCCAGATAACTGAGATCTCAAAAAACTCCCAAACCCCTCAAGCTGCTTGCTTGACCAAATCTAACCTCAGCTCCTGGGTTGTGGCTCAGGTCAAACTCTCAGTGGCGGTGTTAGTTCCACTGGCGTTTGAGATGAGAGATTCAGGGAAAGAGATGTGCTGGCAGCTGACTGCAGCTTCACATGGCTTCTAGGAAATCGCTGAGCTGGAGAGAAGTCCCTGTGGCACCTCTGTCATCGTGAAAATGGACAACAGCCAAGGCCTGGGCGTGGAGGCCATCCTCAGGGGCGCTGAGTGCTGGTATGAGGACATTGCTCAGAAAAGCGAAGCAGAGTTGGATGCGTTGTACAGAACTGAGGTAACTTGTAGCATCCAGTGACATATCCTCAATTCTCTCACTGTCAAAAGTAGTAGAGCAAACGTGGTGATTTTAAATTTCTATCTTCACTATGTAACTTCTGGACCTAATTTTCCATTCTGTGAGTCTCTAAGTCAGGAGAGCATCCCCAGAACAGCTACGGAACAAGGGGACAGGAACCAGTCATGTTGGGAATGGGGAGGTTGTAGGTGAGTTGAGCAGCGAAAGCTACTGGAGGAAAGCTCCATTTGCAGGAGCCGCAAAGTTATGAGGACTTTTCTAAACCTAGTTTAATTCACCATGGAAACAGAAGCAAGGCTCCTGTAATATGTATGTTCCCAGTACTAATTGCAAGCTCTCTCTTTTCTTACCATCAGTTCCAAGAGCTTAAGGAGACCAAGGGGAGAGAGTGCAATGAAGTCCCACTAGCATGAGGTTGAGAAGCTGAGTTCTGCAATCCAGAGAAGGCAAGTGTGACCTTGAAAATGTGAAGCAGCAGGTATGATAGATCATATTTTCTCACTGGGTCCTAGATGTGACATCTCAAGTCATGTTTTCTAAGATCTCAGTGGCATTTCTTCCATCTTTATCAAAGAGCATTGCCTCACACTGGTTCCATTGGTCTAGAGAAGATCTTACCAGCGCTGAGTAGGGAATAAGGATTATCTCCTGGTCTATTTTCCATTGGGTCATCTTGATTATTGAACAGAACTAATTGCACCAAATTACGTCATCAGCTACAGCCACTTGGAAAATAGCTAAAACTGCTCCAGCAAAATTCTGGCAGGAGACAATGCTCCTGACACAGGTTCAAAGCATCCAATAAATAGAGGAGAATTATGACTCACCACTAATTCTGCACCCATAGAAACTGGTGTAATTTTCAGACCATCTAATTCATTATATACTTCATAACGGGAAGTAATGGAAAACCTTAATTATTAGTTCTAATTAGAACAAAGTGTTGGTATCCTTGAAAAAAGACTTCTGGCAGTACAGGGACATGTCCAACCTTTTCTGGAGTATTCCAGAATTGATATTTGGAAACATTTGGCTTTCCTAAAAGCAACCTCAAAACTTCCCGATTTGGGGCTCACAAAAGAAGTGAGAATTTCTCTTTCAGAGGTGAGTATGGCAAGAAAGAGGGCAAGGAAAGTAGAGATTTCTTGTGTGTCTCCTGACAGGTGTTCTCTCTTCAAACATCACTTTGTGATACTCAACAGCGCAGGGACTGTGTCCTCCAAGATGCCCAGGAGAAGCACGTTGAGCTGCAGAATGCCCTCCAGAAGGCCAAGGATGAGCTGGCCTGCATGCTGCGGGATTACCAGGAGCTGCTGAATGTCAAGCTGGCCTTGGATATTGAGGTTGCAACATCTAAGTCTCTACTGGTGGCTGAAGAGAGCAGGTGTGTACCGCTACAACCATGCATGGGCAGTGTTCAGCCCTTGAGACTCTCCAGCAAAGACAAGGAGGCTGGAAAATGCTTAGAAATGATAGTTATGTGATGGACAACCTTGTGACCTCCTCCTTCGGGATATGCCTTGGGAGTCTTGCGAGAGTGTGTAAGTAAGTGCAAGGTTTTTCATTTTGCTTACAACATTAAACCATCTCCTGGTTGGCAGGAGGAGGAGAAAGGTTGTGTCCTCTCCATGAGTGATGGTGTTTTCCCATAATAGTGATCACCACCAGCTCTGGCTGCAAATCTGAACTGGAATGTGCATCTGGTAGACAGTCCAGAAGATGGAAGTCCTCCTGTAGTGCTGGTAGAACATCTCTACCTGAAGATGCTGGTGCCTGCCACAGAGGATTCATCTCTAGGAACGTTTCCAGCTCTGTAGGCAGGCAGTATATGCCTGGTGCTCCCACCTGCATCCCTAGGAGTGAAGAATTTAGGGCTGGAGGTGAGGGGCAATCATGCCAGAGCTCATCCCCCCTAGGCACTGGTGGACTCTGCAGTAGGACTGCAGGGAGCCGTGGAGAGAGATGCAAAGGGCATGGCAAACTCAGCTCACCCACAAGGGATGTGTTGGCCAGGGGTGAGGATTTCAAGGGGACCTCCATGCCCCAAGGAATACCTGGAACTAAACTTCAGCTGTGAGAGTCAGGAAAACCAGGACGTAGGACCTCAAGTTGAAAAATGAAAGCCCTCCTCTAAAAACGCCCTCACCTCCACCTTACACACAAGGAAGAGGCACATTGGGAACATGAGCATCGTAGCATCATGAAACCACATCAGAGAAACTCCATCACAATCACGTCAAAAAAAGGGACACTTTAAACACATTCCTTTTGATTTCTGCTGCTCCTTTGAAGGGCTGGTTGTTGCGTTGGGGCACTCATGTTATTGCTCAATTCCTGCATCCCACCAGCCTTCTTTTTTTTTCCCCTGACGAAGCCTTGGCTATCTATGAAACAAGTTGCAATATTTAATTCAGAATCCTTTCCCTAGAGTGCTCTGAGAAGTGTTTCTGGAAACGAGCTCTCCAGGACTCACCATTTCATCAGAGTCTACCTGAGGTACTTTTGGGCAAGTGGGTGGAGTCATAGTGGTGAGACACACGGGGTCACGGAGAGGAGGGGCAGGGCTCCAGCGATGTCCTTTGTTCATTGTCTTGGAGCAGTCTGGTCATCCATACGCAGGCAGGCAAGTCATAAAAGAAATCTCCGTTCAAAAAAATCGCATTTCACCTTTTGTAGTAAGCAAAGAGTAATTGCGTCTCTTGTACTCACAGTAGCTTCCTTGCTTAGTGTCCTGACGTGTGTAAATCACAGCACCCTCATTTCTATCTTGGTGACTCAAGAGCTTTCAACTTTTTACTCTTTTTCCAGGAAATTGCACGGAGAACAAACCTGTGGCTACTTGGATTTTAGGCTTTTTTTGTGTTTGCCCTATTCCTCAGTTGGACAAGACGTCTCTGCTGATGAGACGTCCTAACAATTAAGCAGAGGTGGAAGCGGTGCCTGGAGAGTGTCGTGTAGATCCAGCCTTCGCTCAGTGCAAATTATGGGAGCCCTTGAAATTTAGTTGCCTTTAAAAGTCAACCTATTTATGAAGATTTGCACCAAGTTTGGCTCCTCCTCAGTGCCATTCAATGGGTGTTTTCAGATTCAGAGAGAAACCACCTCAGTCTCTTTGCATTTTTATAGTTTGTCTCCCACAGAAGTGTGACGGCAAAACACATTTTATAACTCGTCAAGATCTGCTGCGATAGAATCGCAGAATCACAGGCTGGTAGAGGTTGGAAGGGACCTCTGGAGATGATCTCCAGCCTCCCGGCCAAAGTAGGTTAATAGAGTCTTTACAAGGAAAAAAAAACCTCAGGAATGTGCTCGGTTGGTTTATTTTTGGGCATCATTTTAGAAATCCTGCGGCTGCCAGTTGAGGATTTCAGAACAGATCAAAGGGAGATATTTTATCGCACATTTGAGGAGATTAAAAAAAAGAAGCCAACAAATTAGCAACATAAATCAGCCACAAAGGACGAGAGCGTTCTGCGATTAAACTGATGAAAGCCAATGAGCAGAACAAAGAAAAGCACCAAATGGAGGCAAGTTGGACAGACACGTGTTTTACTGAAGGGGGAATCCAGAGGGAAGGTCTTTCCTAGCTGAAGGAATTACTGTGACTCAGAAGTTGAGCTTTTTCTCCCCCCTGGAATTCTCACGTGACAGGAAGCTGTTTCCCAATCAAACATGAAGAGCTCAAAAGCAAACAGGCACAATCTTTAACGAAGAAAACCACAAGAAAGATTTGACAAGAAAAGAACAATTGAGCAGCCATAAACATTCATGAAGAGGAGTTATCTCGGAAAGGTTGTGGTGTTCCCATTGGAAACAGATGATTCTGCTGCTTTTTATGCGAGAAAAGAATAAGGCAGGGGAACGACTTTCTCGCCTCCAAACTCCCCCGTCACCATTTCAAGGTCTGATAAGTTGATTTAGCGCGTGCTTTACATGAAACCTGTGACCAGCCTCTGAACACCAGCACTTAATTTAATCAGAATTTCAGTAGCGTATCACAAAGCTGCACAAATGAAACAAAATGTAGGCTTGGGCACTAGGGCTTTAGCATAACCAAAGGAAGAGTTTATCTCTTGCCAGCTGAATGTGCTTCCCAGGAGGACAGAACCCACCTTCCATGGACAATTCCTTCCTTCTATATGGCCCCGAGAATCTCTTCCACCCAAAAACCAGCTCCGACTGGAAGGCATAAGATCTCCTGTCAATTTATAGGGAAGTTGCTATAACCTAATAACAGCTGCAATATTTTTTTTCCTTTTCTAATCTTTTTCTTTTCATGGGCAGCGTGATGTCATCTCATTCAGGGGCCCAGATTCCCATGCGTCCCACATTCATTTCCACTGTGCAGGTCTGTGGGAGGAAGACACCAACATGAAAAAGATCAAAAAAACCCTCTTTTGCTTTGTTGCAAGCCTCAGCTTTACAGGCGTTCATCACCGCGTGGAGATAGGAGACATGCCTGCATCAGGAGCCGAGCAGATCTGGAAGGCTTGTGATGTTGTGTACTCTCATTAAGACTTCAAAGGTGCTAAAGAAATTTGGCGCTCAAAGGGTGGGACTAATTTCACCTAACTTTAACCATCCAGAAGTGGGGCGCCCGGTCTAGTTGTCTGGTTGTCTAGACTGCCTCTGGTAGTCAATAAGAATAGAGGGAAGTATCTCCAGAGGTGGGTTCCTCCTGCCTGCCCTAGCTGCCTATTTTAGGGTGCAATGAATCACCGTCTGGAGATGCCTATCTCCTTCCATTAGCCATAGAGAGAGGCTCAAAGATGGAATTAGAATACATGGTGAGTTTGGTGGCTGAGGAAGGTGCAACCAGGCCTAGTGTTTGATGAACTTTATGAGGAACATCCTTTGAAAAGCCCAGCCTCGACTTCTAACAGAGAGCAGATGTAGGCTAATGAGAGGAAAAAATACATTACCAGACTGAATTCCCTTGGACAACTTTGGCTTTAGGCTACAAGGGAACAAAGTTGCACTAATCAGATAAATTCTTTAACATCTCATGAATGACATGGACAAGAGTCTACGCGGTCCAAGAAATGGAGTGCGTAAAACCACACGTTATGACCCAATCTTAGACCTATCAACCGGTGTTAGCGCAGGTAGGTTATTGCCATTGTCCTATCTGAATGCAACGAGTTTTCTCTGGCTGCGGATAATTACAGAGGTGGAACACGGCTCTTTGAGACTATCGCATAGAACGTATTCTAAGAGCTAGTCTGGATTCGCCTCCAGAGGCAACAAACAAATTAGAGAACTTCACATGTTCTTATAATGAATTCCATTTTCAGCAGCACATTCAGGGAGAAGAATGCTGACAAAGGGAGAGATTGCAAGTTGTCAGAATGACTTGTCCAAACCCTCATAAAAATATTTTCCTTTTTTTTGCTCCCTCAGTCCTTCCCCTCTGTTTTTTGTTTTTTTTTTTTTCCGAGTCAAAAAGGTGCGATTTTGGCTTCAGAGGGCTATCTCATTTCCCATGTCCTTACTCTAACAAATCCTCAATTCTTGGGGTCTTCTGTACCAGGCAGAACACTCATTGTTCCTTGGAAAGATCTGAAAGACCTTAAGTGAACCTTCTGCACAGGCGTCTTCTCACTGGGATTCAGGAGCCACAGCAGGGACTTGGCTCACGTAGAAATTTTACCCAATACTGGACAACTTACGCCCAAAATCTCTTCCCTATCAGGAAGCAGCCTTTGGAGCTGGGACTGCTGCAGCAGTTGGCTAGCCGACACTTATTTGCAGTCCATGCTACGTTCCAGGTGTCTCCCCCACAGCTGATGTGTGTAATGGGGTGCAGACTGGCACACCAGTCTGGCTTCTGGTCTAGGATGCATCCATGGAGAGCTCGTAACCATTGCCTTTCGTACTCTTCTTTGGATTCAAATCTGCATTTCGCTTCTGATAAATCTTTGCTTAGAACTCAAAGGATCTGGGAAGTTGCAAGCTTTAGCCTGAAGTCTCTAACATTTGCTTTAACCGATATTGCCAACTGTGCTGGCAACCCAGGATGAACTGTGAGCCTAAAATACTATAAACAAAGGTGTAATCTGAAAGTCATGCTGTAAATATGTTGAAATATCCCATCTGTATAGGGCAAAAGTACCAGTTTACGCAACTAATTTATACCACCGGCCCCTCAAACTCACACATGTTGCAATTACACGTTCAATTAATAGCCTTGTGAATCTTGGTGCTGCAGTCACGTCCTACGGTTTTGGTGTGTGTGTGTCTTCTGCTAAAGAATTTGGTATAAAAAGGTTTAGTGTTTTAAGGAGGCCTGGCATTGGTTTTTATGATCCTGACTCTTGGAAAATGTTTTTGGAGGGGCTTAATGAGGATGAGGGAACACAGCTACCAGGTGTCTCCAGGTACCATCCTGTTGTCTGTATAGCATGCAAACTTCTCCAAGCATGGCTCTCCTTGGGTCAGGAAAGGCTGAGGGCATTTAGTTGTTTGCACTATAACGCTTCTTTTTTTTCCCCAACACTTTACTCTCAAAGAGCTGAAAGAGCCCTATTGTTTTGACTTTCCAAGTGTGAGTTTGGAGAAGGCCATGAGATGGTTGGCAGATAGGTTCAATGTCTCACCTCCTTGGGCTGGTGGTTAGGAAAGAGAGAGGTTCATCTTGCCAATGTGAGTCAAAGCTATCTCTGGTGTCCAGTCTAATCCACTCATTAAGACTTCCTCTGTTGATGGAGAAAGACCAGCGCCTGTGGAGAGTGAATCACCCCAAGTTCCCTTAAGCACGGACCCAGGGGCTGTTTCTCTTGGAGGTGCATCTCCAGTGAGTGTCAAGGACGTGACCGGCAAAGTCACACAAATTTTAGGTGTTGCTTCTTGAATGAGGCGAATCTCACCAGGCTGAAATGTGCTACTGTCCCTTTTTTGTTCCCTGTGGAGACTACTAGAAGAGGTCTCTGACATTCAGCTTCATAGACTCTCTGATATAGTGAGGGCCAAAGACTTAACTGTGTCAAATGGACTTCAGGTCAAGGATTTGCAGTGCTCCTCAAGCGAAAATGTCACTGACTGCACAGAACTTAAATCTGGTAAGCAACCTGAAATATGCCACCATTCCTGGACCCAACTTCCTCTTTTGGTGGAGTTTCGCGGTGGTAAGAGAAGGTCAGTGTGAAATGCTGCATGGGAATGATTTTGGGGAGCATTTTGAGCCCTTGCAGATGAATCCGGACCCATAACTCAATGAATTTGCTGGTGTTTCAGGTACAGAAATGATCCATCCCATCACAACACAACTTCCACAGTTGAGTCTTTTTTTTTTTTTCAGTTCCTTTTCTGCACCCAAAGATTGTGAAATTACCCCCACAAAATGCAAGCCTGCAAAACACGCCATCACACATGAAACCCCATGAGACACAAAACCCCAAACGACACACTGCAAACAAATCACAAAGCGTTTCTTCAAAAATGTTTGCTAAACTATAATTAGCGTAAGTTAGGGGAGCACTTCAAACCATAATATATTCTAAGCCAGCTTGCAAACAGAGCACTTTTAGATTCCTTTTTATTTCCTCAGTAGTTAGTATTTGCTGGGCTGCTTTGCATTTTGAGGAGCATTTATTGCTGCCAGGCAAACCAAACCCTTAAGCGCTTTAAATTAACGTCCTGATCCTATCAAGGCCAGCTTCCCAAATATATATAAGGGGCAGCGTCACCGTGTCACTTCAGCGGGATCTCTGTTCCTCTCCTGCAGAAGAGCTTGCCCTAAACTTTCATATTCCGCCTTCAAACAAGCCACGATGAGCAGACAGGCGCCTACAGTAAGATCTGTCCTGGGACGAAGAGGCTTCAGTTCAGCTTCGGAGATTTGTGGTCGAACCTACGCGGCCTCTGCCTGCCAACCTGTGCGATGCGGAGCTGGGGCCTACAGCAGCAGGAGTGTCTGCAACCTGGGTGGAAACAGGAGAATTTCCTACGTGAACGGCGTCTGCGGCAATGGATGTTTTGGAGATTTCGGCTTTGGAGGGGTCGGCTATGGTAGCGTTGGAGGAAGGGTTGGTCTTTGTGGCCCCAGGGGATATAGTATCGTGAGAGGTTACCCCGACCGCAAGGCTGATGGCATCCAAGGTATCTGCATTGACGAGCGCCTTCTGAAGCCCCTCTGTGTTGGGGTTGACCCGCTGGAGCATGAAATACGCTGTCAGGAGAAGGAACAGATCAAGACCCTCAACACCCAATTTGCCTGCTTCATCGACAAGGTGAGTGCAAACCTGCTCCGTACCTGCACTTCTTTGAGGACAATAAAACACAGACAGCCTCCTCCAGATCCCCAGTCCAGCTGATGCCGAGTCGCTGAGCTGGGACCATGCAAGGGTCCTGATTCCCACAGACCCATGTCGGTTCAGAGTGAGATCTTCAGTACTGGGGAAGGGCTCATTTCAACCACAGTCTTAGTGCTTGTATCATGGTGTTTGAATTATGGCTGTGGTAGCGCTGGACTTTCTTGCAGGTGTCTCCTCTCTGGATGGCCCCAGCTCAAGGCTGGCTTTTTTACTTCTAGCTCACCCAGAAGTTACAGCCCTGATGGGCTCATCCTTCTGTCCTGTATTAGAACCTTTCCCCGCTTTGTCTATAAATATAGCGACTGTTCCAAAAACTGTCCTGAAGGCAAAGATTAATCTTGATTCAGGCACCTAAATGTTTGATATCTGAGTTGTCACCTTAGGATCCTTTTGTAGAAAAACCAGAGACAAACAGGTTCCACTCTCTGGAGACTCAATCTCCTCATAAAATACATCAGAGGCACCATCCAGAGGAGCTTTATTTCTATTCATTGGTGAGAAAGGCAGAATTTTAGCTTTCTGAAAAATTTAGACTTGTCCCTTTCAGATTTCTAAATAAGGGTGGGTAACTTTATGATCATCACAGCCTATCAGCACTCACTTCCCCAGATCCTGTTCTTCCTCCTGCAGTTTCATGGTGAGATTGGACTTTTAAACGAGGTGTCGACTTTATTTGAAGAATTGCTATTTTTGCCCTGCAGGTCCGATTCCTGGAGCAGCAGAACAAAGTGCTGGAGACCAAGTGGGGCCTCCTGCAGCAATATGTCCTACCAAAGAAAGGGAAAAACCTTGAGCTGTACTTTGAGAACTACATCTGTGACCTGAGGAAGCGCCTGGACTGCTTGCTTTGTGAAAAGCAAAAACTGGGCAGTGAAGAATGTGCCACAAGCCAGCTGGTGGAGGAGTTCAAGTGCAAGTAAGGACCTCCAAGCCTCCTCTAGTTCTTGGCATTTCACTGCTCCTCTGGTTCATGTCAGGCAAGATCTCCCAGACATGTGGCACATCCCCTTTGGGGATGTCACATTCTTCTGTCTCGCTTGCAAGCTCTTTGCATTGTTAATGTTGTTTGAGGAGAAGCTTCTGATCTTGGGATGGTCTAACGTTTGGTCTCCAGACACTGGTCTTACCGTGCCCGATGGCAGTCTCTGAGCAAGCGAAGGTTGTTATGTGTACCTGATGGTTGAAGTCTGTGTGTCTGATAGTACTGCTCGCCTCAGCCCTTTTCTTCTCCTTTTCCAACAGATATGAAGAGGAAATCAACAGGCGTACGACTGTGGAGAATGAGTTTGTGGCACTCAAAAAGGTGAGAAGCTCAAAATACGTGAGTCATTACAGCTACAGTAGGTTTATTTGGTGTGGAGCTTGGCTGAAATAGGGCATTATTAGCAAATGCCCAGCAAAAGTGTAATAACGAGCAGAAGGAGGGAGGCCTGCCAAGAGGCACAGGGTCAGAAAAGAGGTAAATGCAAGTAGAAAGTGAAAATAATGTACCTTCAAAGCTTATGTCATCAGCACTCCAGCAATAATTCTGTTACCCCAAGTACATTTGTGAAGTGTAATGGGACGGTGTATTTGTGGAAGGGGGACTGAGTGGGAGAGGTCACCCTGGGATAGTGGTGTCTAAGACGCTGGTTGTTTTCCAACCATCTCTTCACATCCTTTATACTTGGACATCAGAAAAGGAGAAAACATCTGAACAATATTAAAAAAAAAAAAAAAGTTTAAATACTCATGACTCAGTTCTGAGCTTGTAGCTAGGTCCTAAGTAATGAATAAACTAATCCCTGTAAGTCACGTTGGAAGGGTTTTGTTTTCCTTTAGGAGGCACTGGGGTATCTTGACTCACCCTCGCACACCTTTCTGGTCTCAAAATCTTGTTGAAACATGTTTCTGTTCTATTGGCACTGCCTCTGTCTTCTGTGTGTTTCTCCAGTGTTTTCAGCAAGACGGGGCTGGAACGTGTCTCCTCTCTTTCAGGATGCAGACTGCATCTTTTTGAACAAGGAAGAGCTGGAGGTGAAGGTGGATCTGTTAAGAAGGCAGTTGGAGCTGTTGAAATGTGTGTTTGAGGAGGTGAGTTTCTCTGGTCCGTCCCAGGAGTTTAGTGGTGCTGTCTCATCCTTCAAATGTTCCAACTGTCTACAGCTTGAAACTCCTCTTGGACATGTCTCATCCCAAGACCTGAATACCTGAAAGCATGGAAGTATAAGGTTGATATAACATTAAGATCATTATGCTGGGTGTAGGGTGGTTCCCCCTTTCTTAATGCAGCTCCAGGTATGAATTGGCTGTGTCCTAACTCTACGCCTAAGAAAGGAGATGTGTCTGTCTAGTTACTCTGGATTGCTCTGATTAGAGCTAAAGAAACTCACAACTTAGTCCTGTCATTAACAGCAGTAAGGCAGCTGAAGATGACAGGATGCCAAAGGTTAAGCCACTTCAAATTCCTTGCCCTTGATGTGGACAGAATTGCTTGCAGGTCAGCATGTGGGTCAGCAACTGACGTGTGGCAACTCATCAAGCAGGGAGGATTTTCTGCTGAGCCAACCTGAGGGACATTTCTTGACTTGTTATATCCACCAGCTGAGCAGAGTGGCTCCTTGTCCCAGCCCTTCCTTCACTACAAGGTCTGAGAACTGCTAACAGCTGACTAAGCCATTCCCCAACCTGCAGGAACGGGCTCAGGTAGATCGTCAGCTATGCGACACCTCAGTCATTGTGAAAATGGACAACAACCGAGACCTGGACATGGAAAGCATCATCAAGAATGTTGAATGCTGGTACCAAGAGATAGCTCAGAAGAGCAAAGAAGAAGTTGATGCTTTCTACCAAACCAGGGTGAGTAAAAAGGAACATGGGTACCTGCCTAATAACTTAAAAGGTCAAAACCAACAATTGTCTTGTTTCTTGGTTCCAGTTTCAGGAGCTTCAGGATAAGAGAGGCAAGTATTGTGATGATCTGCAAAGCAACAAGTGTGAGATCTCAGAGCTAACCCGGATGATACAGAAGCTGCAGTGTGAACTTGAGAATGTGAAGAAGCAGGTAGGAGAGGTCCAGAGGTGATGTTTCCAGAAAGGGCAGTGTCTTGGAGGACAGCTTAGATATGGGGGAAGATGATTCATCGGCCTTTAGTAGACTTAAGCTCTGCTCTAGGCTGTAGCTGGAAAGTGGATAGAGAGAAGGGATGCTGGTGGCTTTTTCCCTGCTTGCAATTGGGAGAGGTGATAAATCCAAAGCCAGAATGTCCAGGAACTAGGAAACAAAGCCTTGAAAACACCTGCACTGTTTTCCTCTGCTAGGTCTCCTGCCTGCAAACCTCCATTTGTGATGTTGAGCAGCGTGGGGATTGTGCCCTCAAAGATGCCCGGGAGAAGCACGTTGAGCTGCAGAATGCCCTCCAGAAGGCCAAGGATGAGCTGGCCTGCATGCTGCGGGATTACCAGGAGCTGCTGAATGTCAAGCTGGCCCTGGATATTGAGATCGCAACATATAAGACTCTACTGGAGGGTGAAGAAAGCAGGTGGGTGACAGAGATCTTGTCCCTTTTCTCCTGTATATCAGAGGCCAGAACGATTCCAGCTCCCAAGCAAATTTTGCAGCTCCAGGATCCTCCCAGGCTCACAGCAAATGGGGCTGGAGAGATGGCTGGAGGCCATAGGGGCCACCTTTGTGCCAGCAAAAACAGTTCCTGTCCTAGGGATAGTCAGACATGTTACAACACGGGATTAAGTGGGATGGATGCATGGCTGGAAGTTATGAGTAACGGCAGGTTTCTAGATGTGCGTGCAAGTGGTTAATAGGATAACGCGCATTTCTCTTCTCTCTCCTGACAGGATATGTGTGGGGAACCCCGTGAGCGTCTGTAAGTAACCTGAAGATTTTCAGCCATGGGGGTCTCTCGTTTTAGAAAGGGCGGTTTATGGAGGAGTGTTATCTGTCTGCTCCGACTCCCTCTGTATCTGCCTCCTGTTTCCATTTCAGCCCTGGCTGATGTTGAAGGTTTAGTCCCAGAAGTCTCAAAAACCTCTGAATTTCAGAAAAAAATCAGCTTTTGAATGGGAGGGGGGAGGTCAAATTCGTGACCTGTTTCCATTTGAGCCCAGGCTGATATTGAGGGTTTAGGCCCAGAAGTCTCAAAGACCTCTGAATTTCAGAAAAATCAGCTTTGGGATGGTGGGGGGGAGTTCAAATTCATGGCCCTTTTCCACTCTTGGAGGCAATAGCAAGCTGTCCTGGTGAACTGCCATGCAATGCACCGAAGTGCACTGAACCTGGGAAAGAATGTGCCACCAGCCAGATGAGCAATGTGGGAACAGGGAAGATCTGTGAGGGGATGTGTTGGGACACGGGGGAGGATTTGGAAGGAGCAGGGGCTCAGATACGTTGGACAAATCCAGAGGAAATCAGGTTTGTTCTGGAGGACCAAGAGTGAATTGACCTGAA